>CALYDF020002300.1:0-25044 GCA_944474145.2 Dicrocoelium dendriticum | reverse complement strand
ATTGTTGCCTTACGTCCAACTGGCCATAGCGCCGAAATGACTGGGAAATATTCGCGTCACCGATGAGATGGCAATATTTGGATACAAAGTGACATACATGGGGTACGGGAATAACAGCAGCTTTTTTCCATGAAGAAATAAATACATGGCTATGCAACGATTTGCCGTGTACCTCAACAAACAAGTCACGTGCATGAAAAGGAACAGCATTTCTCCCGCACGCACGTGAGAGGAAATCAACAGCTTTGCCAATGCTCCCCATGTCGCTCAGGATTTGACCGCGTTGTAACAACTTCACAAGCAAGATGACTTATTGCATGGATGCCTAGTGGAAAATGGCATTTGTGATGAACACCCAATGCTTTTGCAGTAAACTAACAGATGAAGAAAGAAATGAACAAACAATTAGCGCAGCTCTGCGGAATTTCGGCCTTGTATCTATAACGTTGTCATACGTCATTCACAATTGCAAATTCCGTGTATACCTGTTATAGCTTTGAAGAGTACTTACCTTCATCTGCAGTAATAATAATAATAAAGTATATTTTCTCGTGTTGTGGAGAAACCGAGCCCATGAAGGGAAGGGTGATAATTATGTCGCTACATGCGCAGACATGCGAGGCTGTCGATTGTTTGGGTTTTTACAGGGTTACAATAAGGGTTTTGCGAATATTTTCATTTGTACCTTTATCGCCGTATGCCACCAGTTCGCGAGCATTCTCATTTTGTTGTCTTCGGTGCAGCTTGGTTGCGCCATGCTGTCAGCGGTTTAATGGGGGGAGGGAGTGTGAAAAAGATGGAACAGTTAGATTCACAAATCAAAGTCAGATGAGTAGTAAGCAACAGAGCCGGCTGTAACGAGAGTTTTTCTAAAGAACGGGGTATAACGCTTATCTCCGCGCCGGTGTGAACCAAAAACTGGAGTTTGATCGTGGAGTCAAATACGTACAGGAGGAGACTGAATGCATCCGCGGCGTATGCTGAATAAATCCGCCTGTTATTTCTATAATTCGTTCACATGACCAAATAAGCCCAGCACCAAAGCAACCGCAATGCATCCTTGGTATGTCAACCGTCTCCTTTCACGAGGTATACCGGCGATTGCGGATGGCACACTACCCCTACCCGCAAGGTTATTAACAATGGACTCGTTCCCAATGCTCACACAGATATTTACCGCTCAAACACTCCGCGATTACAATGACTCACGCAACAGTGACGCGAATGCTGATTCCACCATTTATGGTATCTTATCATTACTTTTGTTTGACGCTAGATGGATGAGCAAGAATCGGTATTTCCTAATCATGATTGCACATTTAGATGAGCTGTAAGCAATCCTCCTTACGGAAACGTGGTTCACTGCTTATATCTTGGATTGTAGTCCAGTTACCTCCATTTAATATTTTTTTGTAAAGATCGCTGCAAAATTAAAATTTGGGGGATGGCTCACATAACAGCATAATATATGTACAGATGAATGGTTTGAATATCCACCGCTGGTAAATGTCCCCGATGCTCTTTGTTTCGCCGTCTCATGATGCTCAGTGTACTAGCATCTATCCGCAACCCGCCAAATACATCAGCCATGAATTTTGTCCGTATCATCTCAGATTTCTATTTCGTATCTCAATGGACGCATAAACAGAGCAAGATTTTGAATTGTTTTCTACCTAGTGAAGAGACGCTGGTCTTCTTAGACCTTCTTGTCTATACACAGAATTCATTTATACAGTCAGACTTGGTTGGGCACAGTGGGTTACTGTACCAACTAGGCTGACGAACACATTAGGCTAGATGTTTACATTGGGTATGACCAACGTACAGAGAGACGTTTCAGAGAACATTCCTGGTAGCGACGGCAACATGTTGCTTTTAACCTTCACTGTTCAAATGGCCACTAAACAAGTATCTCCTTCTTACTACATCAGCCGCAGTATTAACGAAACCATATCGTCAAGTAATCCTGTCCTGCTATTAAGATGCTTTCTTTCCTCCCACAATGCATGCACAGCCATGGAGCACTACTATCATTAGTTTCAGAAAGCCACAACCCTTGTTGCTGCAAAAGAAACTCGAAGCAGGAACGTTTAAAAAGTAGCAGGCTTACGTTCGATGTGTCAGCAATCCAGTAAACCGATCGCGTGCTAAATAAGATAGCATATTTACCAATGATTCCAAAGGTGCACCGTCTCATCTCTGAAAGCAAGCAATTCCATTTGATGGGGATGACACATGAAGATCAAGCAATTCCAGGATTGACATTTAAAGAAAAAGAGCTTGTCTGAATCCTCTGTCGAAGAACCAGCAAACGGTTTTCATTAATCACTGAAATTGTGGACGACATCCAGGCAACTTTTTAGCTCTTTCTTCTCCACCTACATGACCCTTGACACACGCTATAATTAAACTAAGGCTGCATCTAAAATGTTATTATTCTCCACAATATCCGTCAACCAGCACATTCTATTCAGCCGTGCTCAATTCTTGAAGCTGATGGCATCCCCCATCTGCCATGAAACTAGGAGGGCCTAATATGTCACTGCTCATTTTGTATCTGTTTACCGCTTTTCTGGAATTCAAGGAATTTTCAGATCAATGGAAAACTTCATGCATCAGACCTCGCCACAATTGATGCACAAAACAGGAGATTGATAATAACATGCGAAGACAAAACCACATATATTAGCCGGATTATTCGTGAAATTGGTATAAAAGTGTAAGGAGGTTTAACAACTCACTGGAGCTGATTGACAGGTCCTAAAATGTTTTCCTTGACTAACGATCGTACACATTCTGGTAGCTGCATTACTTAAACATCATACTGGACTCCACTGACTCAAAATGTGCCATAATAATTTTGTGCTGGCACAAGAAGAACGCATTCGAACGGATGCCTCATAAACGGTTACAGAATCAGATAGATTTCTTCTAATTCCGCAACAAATTATTGGGTTGGCTATCATCAAAAATGAAAGGTCCCGCTAGAATAATTTTTCTTCATTTTGTTTGATCATCCTTCTTGTGAACAGTTATCTGCGAATCTCGTTACCTTTTCTCTGCCATCCTTCGATGTGTCGAACGCAATGGTCTGGTTTATTAAAGTGGAATCTAGCTTTCGTCTCCGTAAGATTACCTAGCAGTCTACGGTGTTTTCATGTTACTGCCTATTTACCTACAAACATGGCTTCTGGTCAACGATACCCTTGACCCAACGCCGACTGACTCATCTTATGACAAACTTAAAGCAGCTATCTTAAAACGCACTACCTCATCCGACGAAGCACGTCCCCAACGGCTACTCTCTAGCGTCGAGCCTGGTGATCGTACACCGTCTCAGCTCCGCTGACATAAGCATTTATTCCTCGATTCATCAACCTTGGATGATTCCATTCTTCGCAAACCATGGAATAAGTGTCTTCCAGCAAACACAACGGGGATACTGGTTGTTTTGGCTGAGGACCTTCCAATGAATAAGCTGACTTAAGCGGCTAAGAAAGTACACGAACATTTTTTTAAAAGCGCTTTGAAGCATGTGGCTGAGACGTCCGCTACAAGCACTTCATGGAGTGCCACATTAGACTCCATTAGTGAGAGGCTCTCAAAGTTGGAGCTCAGCATTTCTCACCTTAACCGCATTCGAATACCGTACCAATGATCCTCTTCCACAAGCAGGCCTCGCAGCAACTCCCGCAGACGAACATCGCGCTCTTACTGCTACTTCCATAACGGCTTTGGTAATGCCGCACAAAACTGCCGTCCAGGGTGTACTCACCCAAAGGTTTTCGTTAATTCCAAATCGTGAAACGTCGAACCTAGCCAGTAATGGCGACGGCTTTCGCTGACCAAATTATCAGTCGCCTCCTGTACGTATTTGATTCCACGATCAAACTCCAGTTTTTGGTTGACACCGGCGCGGAGATAAGCGTTATACCCCGTTGTTTGGAAATACTCTCGTTACAGCCGGCTGGGATGACGTTACATGCTGCTAACCAAACGAAGAGCGCGACTAATGGCCAGAAACTTCTCACGCACAGTCTTGGACTACGTCGT
Organism: Dicrocoelium dendriticum; assembly: GCA_944474145.2. NCBI lineage: Eukaryota > Metazoa > Platyhelminthes > Trematoda > Plagiorchiida > Dicrocoeliidae > Dicrocoelium > Dicrocoelium dendriticum. The sequence continues at coordinate 20,991 of CALYDF020002300.1, read as the reverse complement.
AGCTTTCCTTTCATTTTTACAATTGCCGACGTAGAAAAGCCTTTCATCGGTATCGATTTTGTTTGTAAATTCGGCCTGGTAGTAGATCTACGTTGTGGGAAGTTACTTGAATATACAACTTCGTCAACTGCTTCCGCCAAGCTTACTGCAGTTACTGCCATCAAGCTTCGAGTTCTTATGGCGGATCGTTCGCAGTATTCCGCATTGTTGCTGAACTTCCTATCACTTGTCGAAGAGTAAAGTCGACGGGTAAGCTTCATAATTATGTTGAGAACAGCTTCGTGTGTTTGGCTTAACAACCTAGCCCGAAGAGCCTTTAGGTTTCAGCCCAGTCTTCTTCCTCTACCCGTGCAAACTCACCGGCACGAAGTCTAAATGTTGTGAGAAACCCAGTTTCACCTGTCACAAATTGTTTACCTTTGTTGTGTCCAACGAGCACTCTTGTCCTAGCAGGTGAAAGTCTGAGTACTGAAGACCAGTGGAAAGAACAAAAACGAAATTACGAATGGATGTTGAGCGCTTAACTTCTGTAATTCAACAGTTTGCTATACCCCCTGGGGATGGTAATATACTTCACCCTGCAAGGTCAACCTTGTCTAACCAGAGTTGTTACAACCTCGTGATCTTCCACGTGCCGGAGTCCGGTGATGCAGCACCCCAAGTGCGCTACGATCAGGATGTCGAGGTTTACAGAGTCCAATTAACAGACTCCTCGACGCTTTTGAGGACTCGTTAAAAGTGAGGCTAGTTACCCGTATTGGAAAGTGTGGTAATCAATAAACTTGGCCTATGAACATACTTTTTGTGGACGAAGCCCGTCCAATACTGATCTTGTCCCGCCTAATTAGGTTAAAACGATTGAAGATCCATGTTCCTTCAGATCTGGACGCAGTATATCCGGAACGGCTTAAGTCTGCCATCTTTAAGCTGAAAGACCTAATGGTGTAGGGGAAACAAATCTTCGTATCGTAAATTTTCGGGTGGTTTACAAGAAGCTGCGAAATCAAGATAAAAAGTTGCTCCCACTTCAACCACGCCCGGCAGATCCTGCTGCGGCCTGCGAATAGACTTCATTAACATTGGCAGCGTTACGAACAAGTGCGATAAAATTTGTTGTTTCCTTGCGTCTGAGCGGTCAGACGTAGTGGGACTCACAGAGACATGGCTGCATTCAGAGTTATACACACAGTAAGTTGAACGCAACGGTTAGTCATGTTTCCACTACGATAGACTAAAGAATGCCCGCCGTGGTGTTTTGCTCTACATCCGATCTACTTTGCTTGGGAGACTTGTGAGCACCTACCGAAGTGACGATGGTTTGTGTGAGCTACTGTAGGGCTCCATCCACCTTAGGCGCGGAGAACCACTTGTGAGCGCAGTCTATCGCAGCCCCCTGAGTGGTTGTTTGGATTGGCTGTCCCATCTTCGAACCCACATGAGTCGTACACAACTTCTACTTATGGGCGATTTTAACTGTCCTCGAATACGATGGTCTTATATGCATTTGATGTTTAGACATGGTGAGGTTGAAGCAAAGTTCGTGGATTTGATACTTTAAACTGGTGCATGGTAACATATATGCCAGCCAAAACGCATAACACCACCCTCAACTCCGTCCTGTCTTGACCTGCTGTTAACAAAATAGGAACAACGAGTGCTTGACGTTCGGGACCTGGAGCCCCTGGCTATAAGCGGCCACTCAGTGCTGTTAGCTGATATAAACTTACGTTTTCCGTATTCATGTTCATTGGAACCGGCTTACTAATACTGGAAAACAGAGTTCGATGCTTTAGCTCTAGCAGCAAGCCAACTGGATTGATCTGTTACAAGTTGCATCTGTGGAAGACTGTTGGAGCATTATAAAAGAGAGTTTGACATCAATATCCCAAATTTATGTCCTTGAAATGTTAGAAAGTTGGACCGATTGATCCTCATTGGTTTGACAAGAGTTATGAAAAGCTGGCTAGGAGGCGGAGCAGACTGTCGGACAGATTCCTCCTCTGCCAATGACTACGAAGAGTATATTAATCAGTGGAACTTCTGCAAGGATGCAAAAATAGCTAAGCACCAACATTTCGAAGAGCAGCTCGCAAGCGCCGTGAAAACTACCCCAAAGACTAGCATTGCTTATGTGAAGCGACGCCCAAAGCCGACAGGTGATGTGCCAGTGCTGGATAGCCCGGACCGTCAGGCCCTATCCTCCAGCACTGAGCGCGCGTCCGCGTTGGCGGCGTAATTCGCTTGTATTTGCAAATAACTCACTGTTCGACGCACCGAGTGGTCGCAAAATATTGTGTTCGTCTGCGTTATTCGCCCTTAAATCTTCGGATATATTCTCACAGAGGCCTACGTACTATCATTCGATTTGGCTCCGCTAGCTCCTCCTACCACTGTTCAGCTTTTGGATCTGTCATTCCCGGATCAGCAGCAAACTGTGCTTTTGCAATCTCGAAGTCAACCGTACTTGAATTTTATCGGAGAATTTATTTTTCCTCTCGTCGCATAAGAACTCTGGTGGTCTTATTTTAATTATCTTTTTGGGAGTCACCCTAACATCTTACTACCACTCCTTCTAGTCGCTGTACAAAGCGATAGTCTTCAATTTGGTCCGCCTTTGTTGCAGCCACTGTCGTCATTAGACAGTATTTTCCAAGTCATCCTGCTTTGCCTCAATCGCTGCATCGCTGCCTATCCATTTACCGGCTGGATCAATAGCACGCACGTCGCCTGTCTACCCTAAGGAACGTGTGACTCATCTGGACGCGACACGTCTAACCCCCTGAACTCAAACGAGTGCCGATCGCCACGCAACGAAAAGTGAAGCGAAGCCATACACGGTGCGTCAGTATCTCTATCCTCTTGCTACCCCTGTTGTAGTGTACACATCCAGTTACTCCATTCCATCTTGTTAGTGGGGAAATCTTACACCATATCACCACCAACTGCGGTCATTCATAGTTCGCTGTCACATTACTGGCTGTGACCATGTATAGCAGTAGAATTATTCCATTCTAAGCTAGTGGTAAGTGATAGATCTACAACCTATATTCTGAACTCTTTTTTTCTATCTAATCACTTTTGGAATTGGTGCAAGTCACAATTACAAAGTACACGTCTCAAATGAATATGGCCCATTCGAAAGTCAATTGTGACCTACGTGTAAAAACCGTTAAGTCTGGTGCAATTTGCTTCAACTGTCATAAAGCGTACCATTCGAAGTTTTTAAGGATGAGTGTACACGAAAGTAGACGGTACAGCAGCAAAACCGATGCATTTTGGTTCTGCCAGGTGTGCAAATCCATCCCTGTTGTTAGTTGTGTAATTTTCCTAATGAAAAGTGTGAAAAGTTGGCGGAAACAGTTGAACAACTGGTGAACGTTAGCAACGCATCTGCAAAAGTAAACAATGCCATACTTGAAACTGAACGGACACCTACAAACTCCCAATTTAGGCCGGAGAAGAGGGCCAGGCTTCCCAACCTCATCATCGCGTCTCAGTCTCCAACGGCGTCTAGTCACATGACTCCACTAAGTAAAAAAGTCGTTTACAACCAATTGCTTCTACGTTCTCCATGGGTGTAATAGCTAGTAATTCAGTTGACATACTCAAAACACAAAACTCCAGCAAGCCCACGGTAAAAAAATAACTGGACACCCTACGCAGCGGTTGCTTCTAGGAAAACGCCGTCAAAGACATCTGTGGCTCCACTTACCGGAGAGGTCAAAACTGTGCCTCAACATGGATCGCGGAATCATGGTGCCTTAAGTCTTGTGTGCATTAACGTTCCTGAATCCATATCCAACACAATAAAGGGCAAATTGATAGACAAACATAGTCAGTGGGATTCCATCTGTAGTTCCATCAGCATGCGCGCCGAACCCACTATGCTGAGCCTCATCGCACGACACCCAAGCACCTTACACTATGGTGAGCCTCGACTACTTCCAGTAACACTACATTCCGCGGACGAAATGGAATCCATTCTGCTCGCTGCAAATCGACGCCACAGAGCATCGAACGGAGTATGTATCTTACCGGCTATTCCGTGGAAAGAACGTTCAAAGGATATGAACAATCAACAGAGAAGTAGAAAACACTAGCTGAAAATCGTCATTATTCATAGCGTCCCCAAGTCTCAAGCTTCATTTCCTGAAGAAGCGCAGGCACATGATCTGAAGCAATGGCGATACATTGATGAGGCGCTGTCTTTAGAATATATCATTGCTATCTCCTTGACCAGGCTTCCACTGTCACCAAAATACAATGGGTGTGGCCCTACGTTGCTGAAGTTAGTCTTACCTTCTGATCTAACTTTACAGACAGTTCTAGAGAACTCGGGTAACTTCCGGAACATGCTGTCAACAGAAATTGGACTAAAAGCAGCAGGTTTACGATCAGAGGCTACTGGTTATTCCATGGAGAGAACCAACTCAGTAGGAACAACCTTTGTTACAGAGTCCACCACAGAGACTGATCTGAGTGCCGTCATAACATCCGGCGAGACACTGCAGGAGGTGGGTGACCATCAGGATCATCATGAACCGGATCACATGGTGCAGAGCGTTATTCCAAGTTATTCTCGCGAGCCTATGACTATCCAAAGAAACTAGTAGCAGCCGACCTCGAGAGGTACGGCCAAGTCTCAAACCTGTTGTCTACATCCACAAACAACCTTCTAACCTATGAATCACTCTCCTGTTTTTATACCAACCCACAAGGTCTTTTAAGCAAACTGACAAAGCTTTGCCTGCGACAGGCCTCGATGTCAAGGGATTTCGTTATTATAACCGAGACCTGGTTGAATGAAGCGATCACTGATGCAGAAATCGCACTGCCTAGGATGTCTATTCTACGCAGCGATCGACCAAGTAGAGGAGGTGGAGTACTACTTTATTAACACAGCGAACTACAAATCGATCTCATCGATGACCCAGAGGTTCAGATTGTCGATGCGTTTTGGTGTCGTCTTCACCTAGGCCTTGGGGACGCATGTTTGTTGGGTGTGGTGTATAGCCCTCCATCGACTATTTGGGAAATGTGCAATCGCCTAGCCTCCACAATGAAGATCATTCTCTCGCAGTCGTACAGCCACATTCTCCTGGTTGGTAACTTCAATATTCATGTCATAGAAATCGCAGCCTGTATCAACAAACACTTCAAAATGGAAGTACATGAGATACTTAGTGGATTGCCACTCTACAATCACAGCACATCTCCCACAAGATTCAGGACGGGAAACAAACTGGGTGTCCTGGATCTCGTATTCACCAATGAAGAGCTTATGATCGAAACGGTATCGATATAGAGCCCTTTAGGCCGTAGCGACCATGCAACCCTCTTGTTCCGGTGTATCTGTTATGCAGAATATTCATCAGAAAACACCTAGGAGTGTCAGCTCATTACGGATTACGGCGCTCTACTCAAACTTATAAATGCTACAAACTGGGCATTTCTGGCAGAACGACCCCCCGATGTAGCCTGGTCCGAATTTGCTCACCAGTTCAACACGTTAGTAACTAGTGCTTCTAGGAAAAGACCTTCGCGAGCGAAGACAGTAAAATCATTCATACGCAGCAGGACACGCAACTGTCTGTTCACGAGGAATTTACTCTGGCGAAGATATAAGGAGTCATCGAGTGCCGAAACCTGGGCAGCCTACACTATCCAAAGGAATCACTGCGTAAACCTAGTACTCGAAGATAAAACCCAGCACCAACAGAATCTAGCTGAGAAATTCCTTTCTAACCCTAAGTTCCTGTACAGACACATAAATAAGCTCCGCAAACTGCAGAGAGGAATTCCTGCCTTACGCACGTTATGTGGACTCGCACAAACCGCAACTGAGGCGGCCAACGCCCTAGGTCAACAATTCGCCCCGAACTTCCAGAGCACGACATCGCCGCATACACTGTTCCTGATCGTTGTACCACCACCAGGAGTTAGCCACATTGTGTTTGCGAGTGCGGATGTTATGAAAAGGCTAATTGTCCTGCGCGAGCATATCTCTCCCGGCGTTGATAATATTCATCCAAAAGCGTTGAAATTGGCTGCAGTAAACCTGGCGGACCCACTCTGCAAGTTCTTCCAATGATGCCTCGATGAGATGCGGGTGCCAACAAGGTGGAACCAGGGCATCGTCACTCCCATCCGTAAGAGAGGAAGTCGTACAGATCCGGCCAACTATCGCCCGATAACACTACTTCTAGTGCTCTCCAAAAGCATGGAAGCGATTATTGCCGAAGCGCTGATGAACTTCTTGGAGGAACGCAACGTTATAGCACAAAAACAACATGCATTTCACAAGAACCGATCTTGCACTTCAAACTTGCTACTTGCTAGATCCAGTTAGACTGAGACCGTTGACAGCTGCGTAGGTGTTGACGCAGTATATCTGGACTTCTCAAAGGCTTTCGATCATCTGAACCACCGTATCCTCCTTTGCAAGCTGCAGTGTTGTGGAATTGGTAACCTAATCCTCAGATGGATAGGTAACTTCTTACTTCAAGGATATCTGAATTTAAGAGTTCGCGGCGTCATCTCTGACCCAATCGACTTTAAGTGCGCGGTGCCCCAGGGCTCAGTACTTGGTCCATGACTATTCCGGATTTACATAAACGATCTCGCGACAGTAATCACCTCCAACTCCTTACTCTTCGCTGATGATCTCAAGATATGGGGAGCCAGTAGAACAACCAGCGACAATGCAGCACTTCAGGATGATCTTGACAGGGTCTACGAATGGTCGACTCAGAACTTGCTTCAGTTCAACGCTACAAAGTGCAAGGTGTTGAGCATACGCCATTAAGCCACTTGCGAATACAGACTGGGGGATGAAATATTGCAGCGTACTTCATCGGAATGCGATCTAGGTGTGATAGTGCAGGAAGATCTGGTCGTTTCTCATCAGGCCGAGAAAGCCTCCAAAAAGCTAACCAACACATTGGCCTTTTGTGGAGGACTTTCGGGCGCTTCGATCCTTCCATTTTTCTCCGATGCGCAACGCCTACATTCGGCCGCATTCTGAGTACGCCATTCAAGCCTGGCAGACATGGCAAAAGCAATATCTTACCGCTCTATAACTGCCACAACAAAGGGCGACCAAGAAAGTAAAGGGCCTGTTTCATCTCCCTTACCGATTGAGGCTGAAAACCCTCGGGGTCTACAGTGGACCATATCGACAACTGCGTGGCGACTTGCTAATGACTTATAGGATCCTGAGGAATCCAAACCATACTTGTCGTCACCTACTAAAGCTAAATAGCAATACCACACTCAGAGGACACCATCTAAAGCTAGACACACAAATACAAATGTTAGAATGCCTCTGGAATATCTTTTCCCTTCTTGTGTATCTACACTGGAACGCTCTTCCCACATACGTTGTTTCTTCCCCCACGCTAACGGTATTTAAATGACGTTTAGATGATTCGCTTATCCACTTACATTACGCTATATAATCAGAGATGTCTACGTTAACCAAACGCGAACGAACGGTACCCATTCTCAGCTTTTGTGCTTCACTACTTACACACAGCTGTTGTGGAATATAGTTCGGATAAATTACAACTGCATTCATCAGTTATCTCAGTCCAAGAAAGCGGCGCACGATTCAGCGTTGTCCTTTCTTTTGTTCTTAAGATATACCTTCCCCACATTACTTCCCATATAACTCTACAGTAACAATTCAGTACACACTCTAAAATGTTTATATGAATAAGGGGCACCTGAATCGATACACGCTTAAATTGACCATTTACACTTAGGTTTACTTTCACTTCAACTATCCTACGGGACTTGTAAAGCAATCGCTTTTTTACCTGTAATATATCATTGTTCATTGTTCATTGTTCAGGTGTCTATTCTGAGTTCGACTTGTACCCCTTTTACCGAACTCGAGAGTCTGGATTACGTCGTTGAAGAAGTATGTCAACTACTTGTCAGCCTCGACGGCATCAAACCCACCGAATCTGATGAGCTTCAATTTCAGGCATCATTTCTCCTGTCATGACTGATCTTTCCGACAGCTCGGTGTACGTTGGTTTTGTTGCCAATTGACTAGAAATGTTCGGTGGTGGATTCTATTCCGAAAGGCGGTGACCCTAGCAAAGTAGACAATTACAGGAAAATTTGTCTGACACCTAATTTGACAAGGCTTGCTGAGAAAATCGAAAAAAATTAATTATTGCAGTTGCTATAGTCATAAGAAGTTCTGACACCCGCACAGTACGGTTTTATGCAAGTCCGATCATGCAGTACAAACTAACCTGTGAGGAGACATTAGTGGTTGAAGGTAATAAGCAAAGGGAAGTTTGTCGAGCTAATGTTCATCGATTTCAATAAAGCTTTCTACTAGGTCAGCCATGAGGTTCTCCTTCACAAACTCAGGATGTGCTGTGTCGGTGTCTCACCTCACTGGTGGATCCGCGACTTTCTTGTTGAACGAAATTGGAAGGTACAGGTCGACGACAATCCAACTGATTGGTATCCCTCTACAAATGGCGTTCCTCAAAGCGCAGTACAGGGGACCAATCTGTTCCTGATCCACATCAATGATCTACCTCAGCCTCGCTGGTCTCCGTGTGCTTTGTTTGCGGACGACCTGATGATTTGGAGAGAAATTGTCGCTCCCGACGACTTTGGCGTATTTAGCAAGATTCCAACTGCATATCCACATGGTCTGCAGAAGTTTATCTCCCGGTTCACCCAGCTAAGCCCATATTAATGAGCCTGGTGAAGGGTGTTGACGGCTGAACTTATACTTTTGGCGGCCAGCAGTTAAATCCTACACCTTCCGTGAAGGACCTTGGTGTGCTCTCACGCTACGATTTGAAGTCCTTGGACAACAAGAACAGGCTATATCGTAATGGACTGCGCATGATTGGGCACTCAAACTTTCCTTCAGCACATGAAGAGGTTGCCAGTTGCCTCTTTTCTTCCATCATTAGACAAATGCTAGAGTACATACCGCCTGCCTACTTTCCGATTACCTGAGGCAAGCCACAAACGATCGAGCGGGTTCAACACGTTGCCACCAGGCTCATCCCGAGTTTATGTGCTTGGGGTATGAAGACCGGTGAGTGAAACTAGGACTCTACACCTTATTCTACCATCGGGTGCGGGTCGACCTCATTATGACCTACCGTATTCTACATCTCGGTGACTTCCCCATGCTGTGGCCAACGCTGCACTTACGAGAACGATGCAGCACACGCGGACACAGACACAGATTTGTCATGCGGGATGTGAAGCGAGTTCCCCAGCCACATAGCTTCGAACGAAGTGTTTGCCTGAACATGTGATGGAGGCAACATCTATGCAGCAGTTAAAAACCTCCGTAGATTATTTTTTGTCCAGTATTTGATTCAGTGAACGAGTGCCCACTTACCATGTTACCTCACAATTGTGGGTCCTACAGTGCTGTGGTCAGATATTTTAAATGTTATATGAGAAAGATAACGATATTCATGGCCAACCATATTTCGAAAGGGTTGCACATCATTCCTTTATACTTGCTACATACTACAGTATTCAGTACTCAGTATTCTCGAATGCACCTCCACTGCTCTTAGTCGTCGGCGGTCGCTTCGCACTCATCATGACCTCAGAAACACCGTGTAAAAGGTTGATCTTAGCCACGGATTCCTTTCAGTGCTCTTTCAAGTCCTGCTTCACCTGTTTGCGCGCACTCCACGGAATATCCAGGAAGATGCGGATGGAACATGACCCATTCCTTAGGCGCGGTGCCGGTAACAGAAAAACGTCTGCTTCACCAGCGGCAGTCAATAAAACACGGAGAATTCTCGGTTTACCATAGTCCTGTGAGTTTGGGTGATGCGTGACCCGTGTCAATTTCGTGGGCTGAAGGTTAACACTTCTGATATCACACACGGGGTTTCCCTGGTTCCTATCATCGAGTTCTTTCCCTTTTAAGGAATGCAAAGCTGACTCGGGAATGTTGGTGAGAATTATTGATGTTGCACTATGTGTTGCTCGAATCGGGGTCAGCCGCCCAGCTAGTCTGCATACTACCGGTGGAGGCTGTGGAAGCACAACTTTCTTCATTTAATTTAGGCCCAGTGGGGGTGACTGAATACCTAAGTTTCCGGTTAGTTTTGCCGGAAATCATGTTCCAATAAACTACAACGTCGACGTCCTTCTAAAATTTGGGGCCTGTTTGAAGGGTGGATTAGGCTCTGACCGTAAGTATTCCAATCGGACTGGCGGTCGTTGTTTTAAGCGTCTTCATGCAGCTGGTGGCGTTGATTACTATAGCCACAGGGGACGCATTTTTATGCCTAGCCTAGCATTCTTCCGCCGTTTCGCAGCGGAGCCTAATGGAAAGTTCTGGGGTTTGCTCACTGTAAAAGTTTCCTCAAAGGAATCAACTTTGGTTTTCCGCATTTCTTTAACGATTGCCATACATACTTCAAAGAACCATAGAGAATCTGATTTCTTATAATGTATCTTTAACTGGCTACTGTGAGCATTACACATTTAGAATGCAAATACAGCGGCAGTTTCCATACTGTTTTCCATTTCGTATATTTGATGGCATGAAGAAAAGCCACACACTACTGCCAGCATTGGTGTGGTATAAGGGGCAAATGTTGGTTGGTCATTAGAAACCATTGCGTCGATCGAAGCCTTTTCGGTCAATGGTGTGCTTGTCTACCCGTCGCTGTAGTTTCAAGATAGACACGTTCTGTGAGTGCACTGCTGGCAGACTAGGATTGAGCTGATGGATGGTTTGCTCGTTAAGCTGAGATTTAACTAAAGCGAGTAAGCGATGGAGACAAAATGTCGAATGGCTAATTTGCTTAGCCCTCGACAACTGTGGATGTAGGCTGGTCCTATAGATCTCTGAGATGGTTTTCGTTTGAGACCACAAATATTGCTTAGAGATCTGGGTTACGGCAAATTCCTCGATTTCATTTCCATGGGAACAGTGCAAAAACCGCGATGTTGAAATTACAGATGATGCATATAAGTTAGATCCGAGAGATGGAATGCACTAAATAGCGCTGATAAAGCTGGATCGAATGAATGTAAGCACGCGCGTGAGTAATGAGATGTTTGTCAGTAAATCTGATTAGCGTATTAGACCGGATTTTTTAGGTCCGCGCGGTGATGAGACGAACACAGCGGTTTGTGAAGTGACGAACACAGTAGTAATGAACAGCTAGTAATGAACTACAAATTCGTGGCATAATCATTATCATTAACAATCATGGACAGAAAAAGCAATATTTTATAGGTGCGCAAAAGGATTCATGGCGTGTACACAGGCACACGGAAATCCAGACGAACACAAGTGAGTGCCAGTGTAACTTCAAAATAATAAAGACAAAGGCCATGGTGTCCAACCTTCAAATGTGGCACGTGTATATACGGACCAATGGTTGGTATTTTAGCCACGCCATAAGATGGCTTAATGATGAGAACCATGGCAGCCTAAATAAAGGAATACAATGACAGTTGTTTCGCACCTCTAATGAAACACTATTTACACTCGTACAATGTATGAAGCCAATAGGATGGAAATGTAGAATGGAACGATATCGGTGCTTACACAGATTCCAATAGCAAGTGATGACACCTTAGAGTCATGCCAGGTCGCGATTGTGACGAACAGTAAGAGTGGCTGTAGCGAACGTGCACGGCGTAAAGCTACAATCATTGGAGTAGAGAGCAACGCAACGCACGACTCACTGTTGAAGCGCAATTGATCAGGATTCAAAGCCAACCAAGTGGGAGGTTACAAGGTACAGAGACCAATAAAATCTATTATCGTGAAATCGTGAAATAGTGCATTTTTCAGGTTCACAACAGCAGCCTTCCTCTAGCAAGTTGATTGCAAGGATCCTTAGATAAGACGGTCAGTTAGGAAGAGGGGAAGTGGAAGTGAGTAGCTTATAAAGTGGCGTGGGTGCAAGAATCATCCAACGCTGGTGCACAAAGTTCGCTGGGTCCAGCGGTGAAAATTAACTAGTCGAGATTATTTAGGTGTGGACCGGAGGACATCATCCGTGGGCAGTCGGCGCAGACCTATCGGACTCCAAAAGAGTGGCTAGACCAGAAATGCAACCGATAGGACATTTCCTCTGCTGCTGGCACCAAGGCAGTACGGGAAGTGTCAGTCACCTGACCGCACCCCAGTCCACTGACAAAACGATCTTCCTCCCATTGAGGTTTCCAGGCGCATCGTTGGAATAAAGCAGCGAAGTGCTCGCGCCCCAAACCAAATGTTTTCCTCACCTGTAGCAGAGGTAATGACCGCCGCTTGGATTCAAGGTTATGCAGCTTAAGAACGCCATGCACTATCCCAGAATACGCTGCGGTTTTACAGGTGACTGAGGTACTGGAATGTGGAACTCGGGTAGGATCGGGATGTGGTCGGGGCACACAGCGTACCGCCGTATGGAAAACAAGACAGGCATACTAAGGAAAAACAACCTTTTTGGTTTCACAAAAATTTGTGGTTGCCATCATTTGAAAGACATCTATGAATGAAACACGTGAACATCGTAGAAGGTAAGATAAGCGCGTGTAATGGTAACTAGTGAACGTTCCAGATTTCTGAAAAATAAATGGATATTAGACTTTTATATTACGTCGGTCAGTCACCCAGGTTTAATAATAGATAGGCGGAGCGTCAAGGAGAATATAGATGTTTAAGGCTCCTGGTGCAGATGAAGCCACTGTATGCAAGTATACCTGTGCGGATGTCTACGATACAAGTAACCAATTGCATCCATAATTTGATCGGATAACTTCCTAAAGATCATATGCCCTTCCGTAAGGTTACGCAATTTGGTTCCTTCGAATTACATACCGGGGTGTGCACAGGCATAGAAATCCGTACTGCTTGTTTTGACGGATTCCAAACCCACCAAATGAATAGCGGACTGGTCTACACTAATGGGATGCTGACATGGCTGTTGAACCCAGGCGCGGTTGCGGGTGGCGTAGCAACTTCTTTTGCCGCACGGGGCGGATGTAAAATAGCCGCTCCCTGGCAACTGTATTTCCGTAAACCAACACAATTGCAAACAGACCTAGTATATTTGGATTCATATAACAAGCAACAGCAACTTTACATTATCACTGAAAATGCAGGTGTTTGTATTGACACAATACGGTTGGGCAAAATTTACAGATATATTTTTCGCGCATTACTCGAGGCAATAGTATTGACAATACCAACAAAATCCAGTCGTTAGCAAATCCCTCTCTATGCGGTTAACTACCAATCCGTGAGCCTTTCTTGGTTCATTGATGATAGAATGTAATTCGGTATAAGCTTGAGTTTTGAGAATGCGCTCTCACAGCTCGCCATACTAAGGATTCGTGTAACCAAGATACGCATCAGATTGCAAACGTGTTATTTCTGTAAAAGTTCAAAAGTTCAGAAGATTCATTAAGTTTGTAGTTTCCTGAATCTTTCAGCAAATACTGTAATCTCTTTTCCACAAGGAATTCCTCTTTTTCTTTATCTTCCTCACCTTCGCGAAGCGAAAAACCATAGCCATTATCCAGCAGATTTAACGGTGTGAGACAAGCATATTTATTTGCAAGGTCATGAATTTGTTAAATCTATAGCACTTTGTCAGTCAAACTGCCCATAACAGACGATATTTCTTGTTTTAACTCATCGATCTTTATAAATCTAACAAAATATGCTCCTCCGTCCATTCCTTTCTTTCAGCGGATTCGACACTGCAAGTTTACCCCCCAATCGGCCTAGTGTTCCTTTGATTCATTCATTGTAATTTCAATCATTTTCACACTATTCTGAAGAAGGAAAACGGTTAACCTTGTAAGCTTGACATAACTTTGTCACAGAACCAGCCAATATTTTTAAGCATTTCAGTGCATCCTTGATTTCCATCAGAACCGATCTCCAAAGACTTAGAAACGAAATAAACGGTAACGAAAATACCGAGGCAATAATTAAAGGTGCATCAGGTTTTGTGGTTGCATTTTCTTATTAATCTGTGGAATGTTTCGGAGAGGTGAGGAGTTTCGAGTATTCCTTTATTACAGGTTTCTCAATGTCTGCTCGATTACTCCATCTTGATTTTACAGGCACTTGATACATATTGGTGACTTACATCCAAACATTCCAACAATATTTAGAAGCAAGAAGGATGCAAACAGCCGGTCCATCTTGTCAAAAATGTAACATGATGTACCGTCGCAGAAGCTTCATGAACAAAAACCCAATTCAAGGGATAGTTTGTACTTAATACAAATGTACTTTTGGGTTGATTTCGCAGAGGGATCTGCTCACCTGATTTGTAGCGGCCATAACAGTAGCACTGTTTAATGCCTGGCCGCGGCTGTCAGTAATCTGAATTTTGTGCTTCTCCGCTTCTCTCAATATCAATCCAGAAATTTTCTCCGCTTTTTTCTTGTTATTCTCAGTGAAAGCTGAGAGACGACTTCTCTACCTTTACTTCATTTTCACCATCTGAATTTTGGGAGATACATCTGGTATCCTAACAAAAATTAAGCAAAATAGTTGCTTTCCCTGACTTGATATACGATTTGCTTTCTCACCTGCTTTACCAAAATGCATACTACTTCATTTCGAACGCATAGCGATGAAGAAAACGTGCTGATCTTGCTTTCCATCTGAACGGTCTGTTACAGAGATCACGGATGTCCGCCAGACAGACAGCACGTGAGAATCGATCGATTTCCAGCCAGCATGATTGTATGTTAGTTTGGATATTTTAGCTAACCACACGGCACGTCAGAATCGATTGGTTTTGAGCAAGTGTGTGGTAAGCATGTGGAACTGGACCGTTCTCCTTGACAGTTGGTTGTATTTTCAGTTGTGAGAGTAAGCGTTTTCCAGCGGTGTCAATTGTGTCATTTTTCTACGCAGCACGAGGTATAACAGTGTGGCCATGGATATGGGTGATCAAAATGTTATCAAAGCAGCAACGCCAATTTTTCAGCACACAAATCCTCTGTTCCAGAGGGCAGAAGTAATACTCAAGTCAAAGTTGTGTTGACCAATGGAATTCAAAAATGCTGTTACGACCCAGACAGCGTAAATACATTTTTAGCTTGGTACAAGAGACCAGGGTATTGTTATTGTCGACGGTTCAGCATTGGATTAATCAGCAAAGTGAGGCTGTTTACGCAACAACTTGGATGTTCTGAACAAGCAAGTTATTGCAATCCTATTTTGCCAAAACACCTAAGTGAGTATAGTTTGCAAGAAACTGTGGACAGGCTTTTCACAATTTTTGGAGAGCGGGCGTCTATATTTAACGTTCGTTATAATTGCTGAAAGATTACTACAGCAGAAGACGAGAACACTGGGACATAGGCATTTAGAGTGAACATGGAATGTGAACGGCTCCGATATAAAACAATATCAGATGGTCAATTCAAAGCATTGATTTTTGTAACTGACTTAACATCCCCTGCAGATTCGGAAATCAGAAGAAATCAGAAGAAATTACTATTACTACTACTCTAGCTGTGACATTTCCTTTCACCATTTAACCGTCAAAGCTCCCAGACTGATGAACTTAAAATGCGATTCACAACCGTTACAGTCAAACAACTGTTAATCAGATATGGCTACTGTTGATAAAAGTACCAACTCAAACTTGGAACAGAACAGATTTCCAAAGCAAAGACGCTGATTTCGACGACGACTAACGCCATGCTAGAATTGTGGTGCCCGGTACTTTGCACGTTTTCGTGAATTTTGGTTCTATAAATGTCCTGATTGTGGCACATTAGGTCACAATGAGGGACACTTTGTCCTTTTGTTCGAGCAGCACCCATCAACCCGATTCAGAAGGCAGTCACATTTGGTTTCCACTGCATACAGTCCTCGTGGAAGGCATGGCCGAAAAGTTATCACCTTATTAGTTAACTATTTACCAGTTACATTACAAATGGATACTGTCTCTGGCATAACAATCATTTCATATTCGACTTGGAAAAACATTGGCGAAACGTAGTATTGTGCTACAAAACGTGTTGCCCGGAAGCTTCTGGCAAGCCAGTCTACTTTTTGGGACAACATAATTGGGAGTTCACATTTCGAAACAATAATTGCTGAAGAACCTGTTACATTGCAGCAGCAAATAAACGCAATCTATTAGGCAAGGAATGGATAGATGAGTTACAATTACGGGATGTTCCAGTCAGTTCTATTTGAGACACAAACTCCGAGCATGTGGAATGTGTTTTCAAGTGATGTCGCAACTGTTGATACAAGTGAATAATGACATTTTGGCAAGCTTGCGGGAAAATATATGCTAGTGTTTTCAAAAGAGAACTTGGATTATGCACCAAAGTTGGAGCTAATTGTATGTCGCACCCGAAGCAAAGGCAGTATTCCGTCCTAAAAGGCCAGTAGCCTACTCAGCTGTTCCATTGGTTGATGCACAAATGAATCGCTTGGAGCAATTGGGTGTACTGACGAACGTTAATCATTAAACCTGGACTCTTCCCAATGTGGTAGTTAGGAAGGCCAGTGGCACAGTACGTCTTGTGGTGACTTTTAAACCGTACTAAATGATGCATATCCGACTCACTAAGACCCATTGACAATTCCGGTTGATTTGTTTGCGCAATTAAATGATGGAAACATATTTTCGAAAATTGCCCTTTCTGAGGCCTATTTACAAGTCGAAGTTGATGAGAAATCGGGACACTTTCACACCATCAATACTCATAAGGGTTTATGTCAATACAATAGAAATCCGATTGGAATTATGTGTGCTCCAGCAAATTTTTAACAGGTAATGGACACAATGCTAAACAGCTTGCCTTTTTATATGGCTTAAAGGCTTAGCAATACTAGTGAGCACTTCAGCTGAGCTACATCAAGCACACTTGAATCGAGTGTTTGACAGGATCAGGAGTTTCTTAGTTCCTCTTCGAAGCGACCACTGTGCGTTCTTCATGTCCCGAATTTCGTACTTTGGTTCAATCATCGATACCAGTGATCGTCGTCCTGACCCATCAAATATTATTACAATCCAGAAACTACAAGTTCCAAAAGGCAGGAAAACACTTCACTCGTTTTTGGGACTAGTTAACAATTACAATAACTTTGTCCCTAATATGCACTCGCTAAGGATGCCCCTCAATGAACTCTTGAAAACGAATGCAAAATGGGTATGATCACAAACTTATCAGTCGGCATTTGATGAAATGAAACGCATTTTAACTTCGGATCTTGCACTTAAACACTATGAGCTGAAACTACCTATCAAATTTGCTGCCAGTGCTTTAGCGTAGGAGATTGGAGCAGCACTCTTGCACCAGTTTCCGGAGTGTAAGCAAAAAGCAGTCAGTCAGTTCTCGCACGCTCACCACAACTGAACGAAATTAAAGCCAAATTGAAGAAGAAGGTTTAGCAATTGTTTTTGCAGTCAAAAATGTTTCATAAGATGTTGCACGTTGGGAAATGTACCTCGTGCACTGACCACTTACCCCTACTGCCTATATTTGGTACCAATAATGGAATTCCTGTTCACACCACAAATGGTTTGCAATGTTGAGCAACCATACTACTCGGATAAGCTTTTACCCATAAACACAACCGTTCCGAATGCTGTCGCCAATTTGACGAATTATCCCGCCTGAGTGCTAACAGATCTAACACGGAGCCACATACAGACAAGGTCATTGCATCACTTGAAGTTGATGCTGACATAAAATCCATCTTTGTGGAATCTGTAGGAAACTTACCAGTCACGTACAATGACATTTGTGGGCCGACCCGATCAGATAGATGTTTACAACGAGTCATCTGTTATCTTCGCAACGGTTGGCTATGAATTCTACCAGACGATAAAATTAAACCATATTTTATGCGTAACGATGCCCTAACAATAGTGAACGACTGTTTAACGCTGGCATACCGCATTGTAAGCACTAATATTCTCAGAGTAAAAGTGATTCAGATACTGCATTTCGGACACCAGGGCTTGACAGGAATGAAACCACTTGCCATACGTTATGCTTATTGGCCATATATTGATAAGAATATTGAAGGCGTTGTTCGTAGTTGCTCGAAATGCACACAGGTTGCGAAGGCTCCCAACAAGGTTGACTTTCATCCTTGGACAAAAGCAAGTGCCCGCGCATGCGGATTCATGCGGAGCATGCAGGCCTACTGAACAAGCAATAATTTCTGGTTATTGTTAACTCATGCCCAAAATGGTCAGAAATAGTTTGTGTTACTCAACCAACGACAGTTTCAACGAGTGCAGTTCTACGTCGTTATTTTGCACAGTTTGGTCCCCAAAAACACTCATGACTGATAATGGTCCACAATTCACATCGAACGAGTTCAACCGATTTCGTCAATCCATAAGTGTACAACATATGGGAAGTCCCATTTATCATCTTAAGTCCAGTGGACAGGATGAGAGATTTGTTGATACATTCAAACGCGCTATGCTTAAACTAAAAGGAGAGGGAGATATTGTAGCAAATTTGGATGTATTCATGCGTATGTAACATTTAACACCGAATCCTGTTCACCAAAATCAACAATCACCATCAGAACATTTTGTGGGTCCATGTATACGCATACCGTTGGATGCCTGTTTCCAGCAAAGGGAACTAATTAGCGTGGCCCGAAAATGGCAAACCAATTCAATCTTAAGCATGGTACGCGCATAAGATATTTTCATCCCGGTGACTCAGTTCTGTGTACAACTTCTGGGATGCACATAAACCTTGGATTCCCGGAATGGATAAAGCAAGAAAAGGAAATGTTCAGTATGAAGTAAAATGTCAAAACCGATTGACTACAGTCAGGTGAATCACATCAAACAACGTCATATACCAAAACAAATACAGCAAAATGAACTACAGACATGCCCTTACACATTATTTTAGATATATTTGCTTTGCTTAGGCCAATGGAACCACAACCAGAGCAACGCGCAGGTGCGAGCACATAGGTGGAACTTGAACGAGGACATTCCACACGTACACGCCCCCCAATTCAGCGCTTCAGGGCCATGCCAAGCAAAAGATCTTATGTGTAACCATTTATTTTTAACCAAGGAAGCTTTTAGAGTGATCACATTTGTCAGCCAGAGAGACAGCACGCGAAAATCGAGCCATTTCCAGCCAACCTGGTCGTATGTTAGCTTGGAAGCTTCAGCCTACCACGCGGCAATTGAGAATCAATGGTTTCGAGAAAGTGTTTGGTAAGCTTGAGGCACTGGACCGTTTTATCTGACAGCTGGTCGTAACTTCAGTTGTGAAGGTAAACGTTTTCAAGCAGTGGCACTTCTGTCCTTTTACTACTAAGTGAGCGTTATAACACTGTCACCAAATGTTCCGAAAACTGGCTCATACTTGGCTAACAAATGTACAAATTTTGAAAAATTCCGTCATTTTCCCTTGCCTCCTTCGTCATCCCGGATGAGTCTCGCAGGCAACACAGTGTCCTGCTTTCTTGACGGGGAACTTAGCGATGTCAAGTATTCTCGCCAAAATTTCACATCATGTCTTTTCTATCATTGCCTTCCTTTGACTGGCCGGATTGCTAGCTCCTGGCTGTTGGGCAATGACTGAGCACACGATTTACTAGATTCGTGTTCACATGCTTTTGGATTTACTTTCCACCAGTCTTCTAAACTCCCCATCAGTCAAAAACTATCCAGTTGAAAGCATCCTGCTGCTGAAAGCATCTCGCTACTCTCGAGAAAACGATTTTCATGTTAACCTCTTAGCCTCAGCTTTGTATTTGCTCCAGGTAGCACGACCTATGGAAATCAGGTTCCACGCGCTTTACGACACTAGATCAAAGCCGGACAAGTATAGTGAGAATTTCATGGTTAATCTTAACCGGCTACTGATAGACATCCATAAAATCGAGTGATATGCATATTATCATGCCTTAGTTTGCACATTCAATTCTTCAAATCGGCGAAAATCTTCTGCACTAGCATTACGAACATTTCCGACAGCATTCACGCTTTCAAGATCACTTACTGTTCCCCGGAGTTCAACTTTTGTAGTGCCAATTTCATTTTCGGTCTTAGTATGATTAGTACCCTGCATTTTTATCACTTCAATCATGGCGATAATGTCGATTAATTTTACTTCGTATTGAACAATCACCTTCACTAAAAATGCCGCCCCCTGCCGCGTGCCACCCGGGGGCGGACCGCCTGTCCCGCCCCACCTATGCTACGTCTCTGCCACCTGCGTCGTAGAGCGATCACGCGTTGGGGGTGGTTTAGCAACACTTGATGGCATAGCAACAAGACACACAGAAGCTAGTGACAATCGCGTTGTCAAACACAAGCGGGCGCTAGTTGAAAATTCAGTATACGGACCACAGCCATCCGCTCGTGTAGTTGCGCAATGTGTCCGGGCCCGCTAGCATTAGACAATGTGGGCGCGTGTGTGAGAGCAGGCCCCCATCCGCGAAACGGTTCAAAGCACAAATCCCGTGAGGCAGAAGCAAGGGGCATTCTTCAGAGCGTGTCCGGAGTCAAGATGAACACACCCGTGGCACTGAACACATCAAGCCAATTGACAAACATGGGAGTGAGTCAGCATGTCTGGAGTACAGACGCGGTCAGGCCCGCTGTGCATGAAGTCAAGACGGTCTCACAAAAAGGGTTTGAGAGGCAAACGGTATGTCAATTTCAGACCAGGGTACAGTTAAGCTCCAGAGTGAGCAATGTTGATTTGGGATGCTCGGGTGTTCTCCATAAGAGTAGAATTCGTTGCTTCACTCTTCGGTGCCGTCTCAGGCTTTTTCGACTCGACGACCAGCGTAGGAGCACGCCGAAACTGCTTCTCTAGGGTCATGAGACTACAGTGCATGCTCTCCGAGTCTGTAAGCCCAGTATAGTTGATCGTTCTGCTATTGTCTAGTCGGAGTTACCAATCAGGAGGTCATTTTGACTTGCTGTCTTGCGGCCTCTCACCGCTGTCCGGGGAAACAAAATGGACTGAGACCTTTACACTCGCAGCGCACTT
>CALYDF020002299.1:0-27560 GCA_944474145.2 Dicrocoelium dendriticum | reverse complement strand
ACTAAACTTATGCGTTCTCTCTGTGCGGTGGCTGGTGATACTAACAAGTGTGATACGAAATTCATAAAGACACTTCTACTAAAAATACGTTTTCTTTCGAAAGCAGACACGCTGTGCAATTGAATTCTGTTTTCTACTTTGAAGCAAGCTCCTCTCGGTAACTCAGGTCACTGTGATCTGAAGATCGCCCAATTGGTTAACCTGAAATAATTAGCTTAGTATCGTCAATGCGAGGCACGCCAACAAAGGCATGAGCATGGTAATAAAGATACGTGTGTTCAGAGGTTGCACAATTATTACACCTTAACCAAGAGCACAGGAATTCACGTGTGTATGTCGACATATAGAAGTATGTGTAAGTGTGCATGTGTAAGTATGTAAGTTGAGTGAGTTTATAAATGTGACTCCCAATTTGCGCCTTTGTTCGCTGGGTTCGCCAACAAAGGAACAGCTCAAAGGAATAGTCCAATTGGATGAGGTTCGTGATGTGGGAATGATCCTTTGGAAAGGGAAGAGGCAGTGGCTTTATTTAGTGGAGTGTCACATCGGCTATGTCACATTATTGTTAAAAAGACACATGTGGCCTTTTATATGGAGAACGCATGCCAAACGAAATCCCATCACGTCCTGGAACACTGCCGCCGAACGATTTACTAGAATGTGGATAACAAAAACCACCCATCTGGCATTGCGAGGGGGTTGTTCGGCTAGACCAAATTCGTGTCCTTGACAAAAAGTGCACTGCAAACATATCATGTGGCGAGGGTACACAAAAGGGAACCTTACAAAATTATACGCAATGATGGCATCATTTGCGTTTTCAGCTTTCACTGAATACAACCTATCCTTGTATTGTTCATACCTTACCGATTAGATCAAATTCTGTTTTGACTTATGCTGCCTTAGTAAAACTGTCTACATTCTCATGGACAGATTCTCCTCACCAAGGTTGAGAGACTTAGAGGAAAGAAGAAACGGGCATACAAACACAATTATTCTGGCTAAAATGCAGAGGTAACGCGACTGAATATTTGGTACATTGAAACCGTATTACGTAGCCAGGCATAACTTGGACTTTGAGGTTTAAAAGCAGCTGTGTTGCAGAAGTTTACTGAATCGTCATAAACTTCTGGAGGTAGACAGACTTAATGCCGAATTGTGTTCTCCCACACAGCAACTGTAAACCTTGCCATTATTCCTTAATACTGGTATCCCAGTCATACTTGAGTAGTTGGACGTGTATAGGGAACACCAAATATTGACGATTACTGAACCTGCTGGACCCGATGCTTTATGCCCACTTGCCCCATAAGAGTGAGCGGATTATCACGCTGTACCCTTAAACACTCTATTCAACCGCTGAGTTATATGTAGCGCAATACTTGACAGTTGGAGACTTGTACAGCTAACGGCAGCGTCAAAGAAGGAATTACAAATCTGTCATCTGGTTGCATGTACATCGGTGATATAGGAGGTCTATGAGTAACTACTTGTACGCTGGATCTTCAAGCGCACCTAGGCAGACGATTTATACCATCTTGACTAGAAAACTAACGGCTTCACACTGGATGATGTATTGTGCCACGTACATTCGTTGTTATCGGCACTGAAAGAAAATTGCCGAGCATCGTGCATCCGGTTCCTCGAGTATACAGATTCATTTAATTGTGTGTTAAAAGATCAATTCTTTTGACCGGCTACTCACCAGTTGGGTAAATACAAATGTCTGCAACGTAATCAGCGACTACTATACCAGCTTAAAAGCAAATATCCTGTAGACTTTGATCCTGTCGTCGTGTTTTACGGAGAGCAATTCTCTCCCCAACTGGTTTCTTTATATATCAAAGATCTTCAGATACCGGTAAACTTTATTCAATGGTTCAATGGTGTATGCTGGGATAAAAGGCATAATATTACAAGACCCACAGAATGGATATGCAAAAGAAAATTAAAATCAAAATGTTCCAATTTGGAACGTGAATTGTCAGTGGTTAAATAATTGCACTTTAGCAAAGTGTTGTGTATCGTTTATCACTAAGATGAAAGTCTAAGAGTCTTTCGAATGTCGTCATATCTGGTGCGTTCACCACATATGTTGGCAATGCGTTCCAGTGAGAACAGTTTCTAAGTAAGTGAAAATACTTTCCACAATGCAGACGGGAGTGCTGCGTCATTAGTTTCAGGTGGTTGCCTCGGTTTTGTTTGTAAGGGGCTAGAGTCAACAGTGATGTACATGGATGCTCGCTTTCAGTTAGTATCCGGTATGTGAGAGTAAGATCTCCGCGAAGCCGTCGGTATTCTAATGAGAACACACCAAGTACACGAAGACGCAGTTCGTAACTTACACCGGATAGTCCACGCATTGCCTTTGTGGCTCTTCTTTGGGGCTGTTCCCACAGGTGGATGTCTCGTTTTAACCATGAACACTAGGCCTGAATTGCATATTCAACATGAGAACGAATGTAGGAGTTAATCGGCAATGGTACTAGCTGTTGCTCAAAAGTGCCGAGAGCTCGCCTCAAAAGTCTCAAGTTCAAGTTCACCACACTTGCTGATTTCGAACATTGGAGCGAATTTCCAAGACTCTCGCACGATTATACCTAATTCGTGTTCAATGGTCACGTTTTGCGTGATATGTTGCCCGAATACCTATGTGTTGACGAAGTTGCAGCGCACCGCCAGTAGGTGGCAGTTTGCAGGGTTCCGTGGTAGCTGGTTCCTTCCTGCCCATTCATTAATCCTGGACAGATATTCCTGGAGGTAGACACGGTCGGATGCTGAGCGAATTGCTGTCCATATTTTAGCCTCGACTGCAAATATTTGCATTGGAGATAGAATGTCTGCTGGAAGGTCATTAATGTAGACCTTAAACAGTATCGGGCAGAGGACGGATCCTTGTGGCACACCACTGGAGACGCAAAGTCTTTCAGAATAAGTGTCGGCTACTCGTACCTTGATTGCTCTGTCGTGTAAGTAGTCTTCCAACTAGGTGAGCAGGGAACCGTTGATACCGTAGGCAGCAAGCTTTTGGAAGAGAAAGAAGTGATTGACTCTGTCGAATGCTTTGGAAAATCCAGGTATATCACATCCATGGGCACTCCTTCATCAGCCGCCCCGGTTCACAATTCCCGATTACTCAGCAAATTGGTGAGACAAGATCGTCTGCGACTGAAACCATGTTGGGCATTAGAAATGATTTGTTGACTTTCAAAGTATCGCGTCAGTTCATCTGCGATTACCGATTATATCACTTTTGATAAAACAGGAAGGAGAGTAATAGGTCGGTAGTTAGCAGGATCCGATCGCTTGCCTCCTTTGTATATAGGAGTGATAATCCCAGTTTTCCACTCAGATGCAAGTAAATAAGATAATGTTGTAGGATGAATATTTCCAACCGTTGATATATCCACTCTTTTCAGTCGCGTAGATATGTTTCTGCAGTGTTCATCGACCCCGTCCCTCATTCGAAACATTGCTAACTATCGTGAAGTAACATCTTTCCGGGTTGTTCGGCTGCAAGATATTTCGAAAACCACTTCCTCACTGGAAGTGGGCGTGCAACACATATCTAGGACATCGAATGTCAAATATTTTGCAGTTTTATATAAGAAAAGCTATACTGCTCTACCAATGTCCCTGATACATTTGTCAACGTTAGAAGGCTAACATATTATGCCCTTAGACGCAGAATGCTTTCAGGTACTCGTGATTTGTTTTTTAAATTTGTGACTGCATGCAATCTGCCTCATTGATTTTACGGTTCTCCAGCAACCTTTCCTGGGATACTGATAGAAGATTACGTTTTGTTCTTACGTTCGGTAAAACTTATTGCTAGATGCAGTAGACTGTCAACAAGCATGTAGACGTTTGTAGTAGTTTTGCCATCAATGTTCTGAACAACCCTTATCATCCATTGTGTGTAGCACTGTCAAAAGCGCTATCTATCTTTCCTACACGCTCTAAACTCAGTCATTTAATTGTTTGTAAGGCTTTTCATCGGAAACCTATCCTACCGCACTTGTCACAATCAGTTGTGGATTCAAAAAACTCATCAGCATGATGAGCAGTTGCTTGCTAGAGTATTACAAACACATTTTGCGTTACACCATTTATTTTTGTTCACTAAATACCATGCATTTCTTCGGTTGCAGTGATAGTATAAAATGCTGGAGATATTTCGAACCAGGTGCACAGAGCCCGTTTCCCCTTCACTTGACTTGTTGTGAGTTAAACAACTTACATTACAGTGCACTAATTACACTGCACCACCATCAGCTATGCTGTTGCTGTGCAACGCTGCCTCAGTCTGCATTGCCTTCGCTTAGCAATTTGCTTCCCATGATGTAACACCTCAGTTGAAGCATGAATTCGCCTGCAAAGCTCAAGGTGAACATACACCGACGACGCCTATGCTTCTGCCATGCCACATTGCCTTCGCCCTCGCTGTCATCCCTGATCCCGCGGTATCCAATCACTTGACCACTGATGCTTCTTCTCTCAGCCTGGTCGCCCCAGGGCTTCTGACTTCCTACATCCCTCATGAATGTCTTCCTATTATCAGTGCGCCATTTTTCTCTAAGTTACTCACTCCCATAGCTTTTACACTTGCCCTAAACCTGACCCAGGTAACCATTATCAAGGCATGTCTTAAGCTACCTTTAGCTTTCCAGATAATTCCGGCGATTGCGGTGGTTTCAACAAGTGTCTTATGTAATTAACTCGTATGTTTTATGAAAAAGCGGTTGTTACTTTAGGCCATTTGTTGCCAAGCAATTTTGTATATTGTCGTCGTTTATTGTTTAGACACAAGCTGACAATGCACACTTTCCACAATATTTTAGAGGCGAACTTCTATTGGTTTTAGTTTAGATCTTTTGTGATACAACCTTGCTGCAACAAGTCTATAATACATAACTTGACTACAGTTTACTTTCTGTCTGCTCTTATAGGTAAGTGGCTTTTGTGTTCATGATGTTGGCAGGTACAATGTAGTTCAAGCGTTTGGTAAGGAAAATGAGCGGTCGCTGCTGCCCACCAGGGTGTTGCTAGAGAACCACTCTTACCGCAACATCTGAAGTTTCAGTGTTCCGAGGAACGGGTACAGGTGATTCGGAGTGAGCGAAGATAAATATATTGGAGATAGGATCCTTAAGATCGGTGAAGGTCGCGTGTGCTGTGTCGGGAAAGTAGACTTACTGTCGCTTTCTCTGAGGTGGTCAGACAGTGGCTGCATGAGTTGAGCGCAGCTAGGGATGATACGTCGTTAGTAGTGGACTAGACTACAAAATCGACCAACTTGCTTAAATGAAGTCGGAGCTGGGAAGTGTTTGCCGGATTTGACCGTCTCCACAAGGCTCTCGATACCAGATGGAAAAGAGAACTTGCCTAATAATTCTGCCATGGATTTGCTAAGTTCCCCCATTGACTGATTGCGGATGTCTCTGCATTGGGGCAACCGCTGGAGACGGGGAATATTTTGAAACTTCGGTTGGATACCCACTCTCTGAGTGCGCAGGGATTCTGCTGTCCAAAATACAAACATAGCGATCTTCTGCTGAACCTTGTTCCGCGATGATCCTCAGTAACCCTCGCAATGTTCGGGAGTTGACGGAGCTGACAAAGGAACTTCCTTCTGCTCTTATCTAACCGATGAACCAATGAACCTCTTGCTTTTAGAAACTAGCTATCACAACCATAATCGTTGTTGAACCACACTTACAAGCTGCTTTGAAATGTACGTTTCATAGTTAATCGCCTAGTTGTCTGATGCGCATTTGCCTATTCATAGAGACAAATCTTTATGTGTATCACTTGAAATGGCCCCACGACGGTGGTTATATAAACATTATACGAAGAGATGGTGCCCCATGCTGAGGGTGATGTTGCATTCTTGATATTTCTTCACCGCAGTTGGGCTTAACCAACTTACACTTAAACTAGGTCTTTTTAAGCTGGATGAATTTTATTCCACTTTATTTCGTTTGTTCTGCCTACTTGAATAATCTTCCATAAACTGGCCACGTTGCTTACGCAAATTGCGCTTATCTTCGGTAACTTTTTTGCGTTTGTAACATTTTTAAGTAACTTGTGGATATTTCTTACTTATCGCGGATTCGTTGGTAACCAACTTACTTCATATGGTAATTTAGCGAAGAGTTATGCCACCGTATCTGTATGCATTATTGGATTTATTTTATGTTAGCTTGTCGTTTCAAGTGAATGGTTGTTGCTTGATATCCCCGGTGTGGCTGTGCTTGATGTGCATGTTCACAAGGTGCCTACCTGTCTATTACCCACTACCTCGTTCATACTAGCTCCAGGAGACAGTTGGTCGTTGCTGGAGGGGATGGGGTGCACAGTCCTTGTGGCCGTGTTAGGCTCAAAGAGCGGTTCCATGCTCTCAGTGTGCAGCGGACTACGGTCCAGCCACCGCCTTGTGTGCGCTTGCTTCCCCAAATACAGCGTGCTTGTGTTTGCCTGTGAAGGAGTGTGGGCTGGCTCCGTTGATGAAACGTGCCTCCCATCCACATGCCTCCCGGTCTTATTCCTTCGGGTTGACACTGGATATGGGGTGTGTGGATGGAGCTGTGGGTGGTACAGCGCAAGCCAACCATGATCCCTCTGTAGGCGCAGGCGTCCTTTGGCTGGCCACGGTGACAGGCCAATCCGAATCCGGATGCCGCCAACCATACGAAGATATGAGTGTCGCATTAGCTATCTTGAAAAGATGCATACTTAATAGACTGAAATGGGCTGAATGATTCACGAGCTGCCCTGCCTAATTCATACAGACCTATTATCTATAATTCTGCAGCTATAATCGCAACCACCCAGTATTACCAAAATTTCTGGTTTCTAGCTTTACAGTGCTTCATAACACTGTATCCACGAGGATATTCAACATAAGGACTAATTAGTCCACGTCGAAATGTCTCGATTGTCAATAACCATAATTTAATTCTTCTTAGCGTTTTAGCGTGATTTTCACTCACTTTATGCTAGGTAGTATCGCGCACGCTTAGAAAATCCGATTTTCGGTCAACCATATTGCATCTAATAAGTACTGGTAATCTTGAGTCAACTAGATACTTTGCAGATATATCTCCCTATTTAGATATAAGGCCAATCAAATGATGAATAGTGCACGGATATCAACGGAATGTCCCACGATGCTATACTGTGAAAACCATCAACCTGTTATAACCCAATCTCTGACAAGTTGGAAGTACTGATCCTAGAATTTGTTTTATTTACCCAAGAGCATGGAACTATTGTACAAAATGATCTGGTTCCTTGCAGGCGCAGCTTTTAAAAGAGGTCTAAAAATATACGTATTTATTTAATTTACATTTTCCCACGCAACTCCACACAAGTAAGGGCACGGTTTTCGAGTCATGTGCTGCTGGTTTGCTACGCTGCATCTTCCGTCCGATTTTAACGACACATTAAATGACTTTCCATTATGCCAACGGGCGCTACAGACGTACACAGATGGCTTTTGCAATATTTTGTATCACTTAACTAACTGTTGCTATAAATTTCCGTACTAAAATTTCACAAGTTGTTTCGCCGGACGGATAAACAAAGCAGCCCAGCCAGTGAAGTTTCTACGCTTTACGCAGCGCGCTACCATTCGGTCACTGGGTCGCGTAATTCACACGTCCGGTACGACTGCGAATAGCAATAACGAGCCATATGGAAAATATCCTCTGTTCAATGAACACTACATTCCCGGGCAACTATGCTTCGCATTACACACAGCTGGAAATGGATTAGGTCATCAAACGTCTAGCAAGATCATTATGGGATCAAAAGTCATGAGTATATCGTCCGGTGAATTTGAACGCTAAATTAGCAATAGTATTGCAAATGTATCGTTGAGCACCACACTTCTCCAAGCCTAGATTATATCCTTAAGCATTTTGCCGTGGGTGTCCGCTCCTGTATGACCATTTTACACACATCGCTCATTCAGTCTACTTCACGCATGCTGGGAGTTTAGAGTAGGACTACGGACAAGGGTTGCTGCCCTCTACGGATGAAACTATTTCATTGGGACTTCCAGCGAAACGTCCACTGTATGTGTGCATTGAATGAACTGGCTTTTCCTCAAGATAGATACCTGTCCTCACTAGCTCGGAACATGAGCAACCGTCAAGGTACAAAAAGGTCTTGCAGACTGCACCCTCTAAATATGCCTCGTTTAAGCAAAGACATGACAGCAGTTTGATTACGGGAACAATTCAGGTACCCTGTGCAACGGAAACTAACCACTGGCTCCAATTCATAATCGTTTTCCTCTTCACAGTTAGCAGCAGTCCGAACTAGTGATTGTACACAAGCCGCATCCAACTTCAACACTTGCATGGACCAGCAGCAAGGTAAAAGTTTGACCATTTACTTCTGCATATGCATATTCAGAGGCTCTGCATATGATTCGTGCCGAACTGCTCACTGTGCGCTTTGCGTTGACACACTTGTTGAAAAATTCGCCAAGGCCCGCTGCTGCTTACCAATGCAACCTACCAATCCTAGTGGCTTCGTTTGAAGGCCTGAAACAGTTCGAAGCCTCGCCGTTGAACGAGGCAAACGTGCATAATTTGGTAACCCGTTTTTCAAGCCTTATTGATATTATGGACTGAGTACCTACTCAACGACAACCGTGGTTTAACCCGCCAGCTAGCGTTACCCATGCTCTAGCGAAACAGCAGTTGGTCGCTTGAAACTGAGCTTAATTACTCGGAGGCTGGGATGAGGCTGGCCTTCAACAAGATAACGCTTGACATCACCACTCATGATTGCATTGTTACAAGATATTACCTCGAGTTATTGGGCGGGATTCTGAGGCGGATTTCGAAAACTCCTCCGACAAAGAGATTGCTTCGTGCGCCAAGGCGTGGCTGCCCTTGTCACGTCACAACGCACCAATATGCACGATAAGCCAGCCTCTTGGCGCTATCGCGGAGGATTGTTTGTGCCTATAGTCTGCTTCATGTACGTACCTTTTAGGGATGAATTGGGAATATCGACCGTAAAAATCTTAATCCATCGGAGCCATACATGTATACGGTGCCATTCGGACGCACCGTTTGCTAGACTTGTTAGCATCATAGGAACAATATACCTATCACCGTTTTATATATGACCTTCTGTGCTTACTTATGTGGTAAGAGTTGGCCATGGTGTGTGTAAAATACGCGGTACAGATGTCTTGCCCGTGTGGCTTAAGCGAGACGTAAGCAATAAGCTAGCTTGGGATAGCTGTAGGCGGTAGTACTTTATATGAAGTAAACTTGGAGGTGTGTTTTCTTTGAGTACTAAAAGCTGCTTTTTGATTGGGCTGATAAAATATGGAAAACCAGATATTTCGCCCGTTTCACCCGGTAGGAAATATGCCAGAATTTCTCAGCGCTTTCTGTAGTAGGTTTGTCGGAGAAGCTTAAAATTAACTGGAATTGTGCTAACAGTGAATCACATCATTTTTAATGTATACGCTTGTTTGACACCATGCCGATTAGTGTTATGGCGACAACATCAAATACGATTCCTCTGAGATTCATTACGTACATAGGATTTACAGGCACGTTACGTCATCCGTTCAACTGTTCGTCACGCACGCATTCGTTGTCCACATTCCGCAAGAAAGCGGAGCAAATTTTGACATTTAAATATGTAATTATATATACGTTAGCACTCTAATGAGTTCCAGTTAGACATTCTAACCTCAGGGATTTCGAATTCCTTAGCAGCTCACAAACACCTTTGCAGTTGAACAAAGGAAAAATTAAATCCAAGGCAACCCAGCAGATTGCTTTCCTTGCTCTTGCACACCCAACACCGAGTGATGCTCCGAGATAATGAGGCATCGATGTCAGTCAACAATTTTAGGTTCCCTTTGAGTACCAGCACTCGGAACGGGATCCCTCCATCCACTCGATGCCGAGTCAATACACATAACTTGCGATAGATGAGCAGGATTGCGATTCCACTGGGCCTGTTTGAAATAAAAATTGCCGTCACATTTCGTCTACCGTAGCTGTAAAAACGAAATGTGGATGACACCCTTGACTTTACTAGTTGCAAGCAGTTTGTGAGACGTGTTGCTATAGTAAAATTCACAACACCTTATACTATCTGTGATTTACCACATTGAACAACTAGCTTATCCACTGATTCTGGACCCGCTCATTAGGAGGCCGGTGCATGGCACAAACAGCGCTCCATCATTCAAAGCGCTACTTAGAGTGGGCATTTCCTGAATTGCTCTAGAGTCGCTCTAGTTACGTACAAACACGAGCTAGTTAATCACACTTCTACAGAGCCAAACGAATTTGTAATACGAACGTTCTTAGGATCGAAGTTGTTTTTCTACATAATAATTTATTGTCGAATGGGTTCCCGAATAGGTTTGCCAAGGTTATAACTAACCGCCGTTGGAGAAAACGGTGGTTCACACTGCAGATAAACAGTATGTCTATGTTTCCTACCGTTTAAAGGTGAGCATCTAGCCAATGACTCCAGGCATAAGATGAGTTTTGCGCTACCGCTAGCTAACAAAACGCCTAGTTGCGACCGTTTTACAGAACGTGATGACTGGTTCTCAACGAACATCTGAAAGACTTGTCAGGCAGTACCAACTCAAATAAAGTCTACAAGTTCAGCGGTAGCTGGAGTGACGTTTAGAAAGATAGGACCGATGGTAATCTGAACCGAGGGATGGCGCAATGCCTCCCAATTTGGTTAGAGGAAGCGTTGGCTTAAACTTTAGTGAACATGAAGCACGTACGCTTTCAGCACTTCGTGACATTGGATTTTGTTCTTGTTTGTATCTTCCAGTCGTAGATTTGTCTTACCGACGGCACGTCTGGTTCAATTTCGAATTCTCTGTGATACGCGCGCGAACTTGCTTTGTGCTCTTGGTAATTTGCTGCTAGTTTGTTGCAGCGCTTTACAAAGCACGTTTGGTCCGGTTACATACGTATGCTGAATAATTGGTATCCGTATTGGCTCCGCCTGGTTCTCGTCGCAAACAATACTCAAGTTCGCTGTACCATTGGTGCCCGCGATATCAAGCAAAATTTCCATCGCCGAATTCATTTTCACGACCTCGTTCAATTGCGCCTTTTAACGGCGTATTGGTAACTATTATTTTGCGACATTTTTGTGACAGTTTTGCCTCATCCATTAGGGTCGTCTAGTTTTCTGTCGCCCTATCTTATCTAATGACTCTCCTTTTCATTTCGGCTTGTTAGTGTAAGAGTTTCCGAGTTCTGATATTATTTCCGACCTATCTATATTAGGTGATCCTCCTACGGTTTTAGCTATACAGCTTAGAGGCACGCGTTTAATTAACATATGGAGCTTTCTTGTGAGTTACTTATGCAGGAAATCGGTTGCTGACTGGACAACCAGCGAGCACGTGAATCGAACACTTATTCCATGTCTTGAATCTAGGAGACGCGGGGCCAGACGACCTATTGAGTGAATGGAAGTTAAGATTCGGCTCCTACGAAAAGGATGGCTCAGTCGTCTACAGCTGTGTCTTCAGCGCCTACTCCGGTACCTCATTATATCGTCATATACGCAAAAAGTCGATTCCCTCAATCTAGCTGCGCAATTGTCTGACGCGATTATGCATCATCTTCCTAACGAAGTAGATAACGCAGCGCCACTCGCTACATCACCGCCGAATAAACAAAAGGTGTTTCAACAGCCACCTACTTCATGCAGACGACATGCAGCTCTAATCTCTGAGCTTGCCATTGTACACGAGGAAATAGTAACACTCCACAGAGATCTCGGGTCTCCTTCAGCAGTTTAAAGCTTACAGATAACTAAGAGTAAGTCTGTCAAGCACAGAAACCCACCGCATAAAAATCATACTGGTTTCGCGCCGCATTGTCCCACATGCAAAACGACGTACTGCTCCTAGCACTTACCCACGATTCAGCGAGAGAAACTACCAAGCTGCAATTCGCAAATCAACAGCGTCACCGGCCACGTCTAAGGCGGTAACCGACTTGACGTTTAGGACTGCAAAGCAAGAACTGCGTTCCTACTTGATACTGGGGTTGAAGTAAGCGTGGTTCCTCCTGCAATTGGTGAGGCGACTCAGCCGGCTAGCATCAGCCTTCGTGCAGCCAAAACCGCACTCATCGTAACTTCCGGCCAGGACATCTTAACCCTTAATTTGGGTCTCCGTAGAACATTTCGCTCGGTCTTCATTATTGCCGCCGTCCCGTGTGCCATTAACGGCATAGAATTCCTTAGAAATTTCGTCCTCTTGATCTATGTGAAAAACCGAGGACAGTCAAACTCGCGAGGGCGCGCAGCGTCATTTGCACCAAAGCCAGCACCGCAGCTATCACCCAGTCTACGTTTGCCCATAGAATTCCTCGGACTATGCCTAACTATTTATTCCCTCAGCAATCTACGCTCGTCCAACCGTGGATCGAAGTTCTCCACGTGACATTTCAGACCACGCAACATATCCGTACCAACGACCCACTTGTTTAAGCACTTCCGCGCTGAACGTCGCCAGAAAAACTGAAACTAACTACGGCCGGGTTTGAGCACATGCTTGGATTTGGAATAATCCGTCCTTCAGATAGCTATTGGTCATCTTCACTCCAGATGGACCCAATGAAATCTGGCGAGTGGCGACCTTGCGGTGACTACCGATAGTCAATCTACTTTATGGTCCCCGTCTGGTAACCCATCTCACATGTGCAGTGACTCACAGAATGCCTCGCGGGTAAAACGGTATTTGGCATGGTGGAACTTATTCGAGCTTATCACTAAATGACTGTGAAGGGCAGTCACCACGCGATTTTCGGCATGTTCGAACATTTGCGAATGCCTTTCGTATTGTGCAATGCCACACAAATATTTGAGCGCTATCTCCGCGATGTTACCTGTTGCCAATACTTTGCCTATCCTTATACTGACGAGATTCTAGTGGCAAGTTTGTCCAACTAAAGTACCTAGCTGATATTCAATCCGTCTTCCAGCGGTTGCCCCAATGCAGGGACATCCGCAATCAGACCATGTGGGAACTTGGCCAGTCCATGGCAGAATTCTTAGGCAAGTTCTCTTTTTCATCTGGTATCGAGAGCCTTGTGGAGACGGTCAAATCCGGCAAACACTTCCCAGCTCCGACTTCATTTAAGCAAGTTGGTCGATTTTGTAGTCTAGTCCACTACTAACGACGTATCATCCCTAGCTGCGCTCAACTCATGCAGCCACTGTCTGACCACCTCAGAGGAAGCGACAGTAAGTCTACTTTCCCGACACAGCACACGCGACCTTCACCGATCTTAAGGATCCTATCTCCAATATAGCTATCTTCGCTCACTCCGAACCACCTGTACCCGTTCCTCGGAACACTGAAACTTCAGACGTTGCGATAAGAGTGGTTCTCTAGCAACACCCTGGTGGGCAGCAGCGACCGCTCATTTTCCTTACCAAACTTTTGAACTACATTGTACCTGCCAACATCATCAACACGAAAGCCATGTAACAATAAGAGCAGACAGAAAGGAAACTGTAGTCAAGTTATGTATTATAGACTTGTTGCAGCAAGGTTGTATCACGCACGATGTACGCTACCCCAAAAGATGTCCGCCTCTAAAATATTGTGGAAAGTGTGCATTGTCAGCTTGTGTCTAAACAATAAACGGCGACAATATACAAAATTGTTTGGCAACGAATGGCTTCAGGTAACAACCGCTTTTTCATAAAACATACGAGTTAATTACATAAGACACTTGTTGAAACCACCGCAATTGCAACATCAATCTTGCGCAGCTGCTTCTAACTTAACATCCTTTTACAGTGACGAAATGGCGTTATAAATATTTGCCGACAAATCTCTTACTCAGTTAAATAGGCAGCAAATTTGCGCAAGCGCTACATCACTCGACCATATCCGGCAAATATGTGTGGCTCAAGATATAATATATGTGGTCCACAATTTCCAACAACTGCAGTCAAAATATTCCTAACATGCTAAACGCTAAATACTACCACATCACTAGCACGAGTTGGTGTTCGAATAGATGCCGAGTGAGGTAACAACTACAAATTCTTCACTTACTGTTAGCATTTGGTAGACCTGCGAATTGGAAGACCACGATGAATTGGACCATTATGGAGTTGTCAGTGTTTAGATCACAAAACCAACACGTAAGTGTTTGTAAGTAAATCACAGAATGCGGTTATTAGCCGGTGGCTACCCTCCCCTCGTGTTCACCACTCCGGAATTCCTCGTCTAAACGAAATGAGCTGGGTCTTTTAGGACAGCATGATTCTGTGCCCTACCATGGGGCGAATTATGTCGATTAGGCCATAATGCAGTTGACAAAACGAATGTTACCTGAGCGTTTCTCGTGATGTGGCGGTGAGTGTATCAAAGAATATAATCGGTTCTCTTCCATGAATTCGTCGCATAGCCGCTACTGACATACAAAACAGTTCAAGGTTATCACGCAACAGATTTGCGTTGTTAAATGTTGTGAGGACGATGAAGCCTATGCAGGAAGAACGACTTAATCTGATGCATTCGCAAAGATTTTACGAGAATCGGCAATTACGAATTGGACCCAACTGAGAAGAATGGATGTGCCGAACGGACAGGTAATGACGTCCGGTTAAACTATTTTTCAATAATAATCCAAACTAATTGAGGTGCTTTCTAGTAAACATTCATCGCTTTATTCGTATCATCCTCGAAGCCGATATTGTGAACGACAGCAAGCAGAAGTGGATGCATCCAAACACTGCCGGCAAACATTCGCGCACGCTTTCCACAGTGTACTGTTGCTTGGTATACAACTCAAGCAGATTAAACTACCAATGCATTTGGGAAATAAACAAGCATAAATTGTCCCCACCCAGACAATCAGCACTATAGGAATCGTTGCACAATTTTCATAAGGTCTCAGCGCGTGCATTCTCAGAAGCACTATTACACTAATTCTGACTTGTCACCGAGGGACTGTTGAATAATAAAGAATAATTAATCGATCGTCTGCCGTTCCCATATTCCGAATAAATGATCTGAAACCATATAGGATGGTAGTTGAACGCGTTCACTTTATTCCTCTCTCAGCAGGAAGTATTGATAAACTAATTGTAGTGAAGCACACGCGCTTGATTGGAACGATGGAAGCCCGAGTGTTGGTGGGAGGATAAGCACTCATGTCTGTGTGACTGCGTAATCGTCCGTGTGTAATTTACCCAGTACTAATGTTAATTCATTCATTTGTTTAATCTTACGTAGTGAGCGTAAATCCCTTGAAATCCTCACAGAAACAACCAAGCAAATGATTTGAAATTTCAAACTTACGCGTGCCTGCTGCGAGAGCTGGTGATACAATGTGTAAAAAACGACGAGTCTTTAATGTGCTTTCATGAAGCATTACGAAACGCTCATCATATCCAATACAGTTGATGCAATTTCAACATGGAATTACATTTGGGTTCAGAAACGAGCCACGCCAGTGTTTTTCAACTGCTGCTGATACCAGTTGATAAAACTGTCAATAGTTGAGCAAGAAAATGAGCGATTATTGATGAAGCACGTAAAGTATCTAACTGACGAGATCGCATGTGACAACTACCTACAGGATGACTGTCGCAACCGAACGAATATCTGCTGTTGGACTACGAGGTATGTGTTACGTATATCCGTCCTATGTGGGCATATGAGCTAGGTGTTATTCGGCGCTTTAAGCAATCAAATCGCCTAGCCTGGTATATATATTACGTAGCATAACAAATAGAGCACCGGTGAAAATGCATAGTGTTGAGGATGTGAAAACTACTCTCAGTTTAATTTGAGGCCTTAAATAAAGAGCGGATTAAAGCGATTCAAAAATATTGCACACGTCGATAGTCAGAAGTACTGAGACTCACCCATGGCGGTCACGGACAGCACGAAAACCAAGAGGAAAGCTTTGCCCACAACGTTAATATTCATTGCTAATTAGTGGTCCTCAAGTGTGCGTTGCATACTTCCAAATTTATACCCAACTGACTTGTCTTCTAGAGGATGGTAGATGAGCCACGTCGATGTTTACATTTGAAATTAAGGACGTAAACGGACCACACCTAAAAGATACATACGTTTATTGTTGCGAACCAGCCAATGTGCGTTAAACGTGTCTACAAAACAAAAATAGAGCTTATTCTTAAATTGAGTTGCTTGCAAACCGTTGTTTTGTTCATCGGAAATCGCTAAGCATAAATCGCTGAACAAACGTGAAAACAAAGCGGCCACATAAACCTGTCTGCGATTTCCTTGTTATTAACATTCAGTCTACAAACTTACACAGGTGCATGTTCATTTCAATAATTTGTAGCAACACAACGAATGCACTCTACGGTAATTCTTGTTGAAGCCGGATCACAGCTGTTTGAGGTAAATCGCGAGACATAAGGAAGCAACATTTATTGCGCATGGTGAATTTGCGATGAAGTTTACAACAGAGCAGCATTTACCTGGTGATTGCAGCTGGATCAGAAATGCAGGAT
This sequence comes from Dicrocoelium dendriticum, assembly GCA_944474145.2. Classification (NCBI taxonomy): domain Eukaryota; kingdom Metazoa; phylum Platyhelminthes; class Trematoda; order Plagiorchiida; family Dicrocoeliidae; genus Dicrocoelium; species Dicrocoelium dendriticum. The sequence goes on along the minus strand of CALYDF020002299.1, from coordinate 11,027 downwards.
TGGTGTGTTCCTCCGAAATAGTGAGGTTGTATTTGTAAAACTTCATTAGAAGATTATTTTAAATACGGTGAATCATATCGGAGATGGCGTAGTGTTGCAAATCTAGAGAAAATACTTAGTTAGATAAGGCAATGCATTGTGCCGGAAATAGCAAGGAAGCTAAAGGTAGCTTGACACATGCCTTGATAATGGTTAACTGGGTCAATGTTTGGGCAAGTGTAACAGCTATGGGAGTGAGTAACTTAGAGAAAAATGGCGCACTAATAATAGGAAGACATTCATGAGGGATGTACGAATTCAGCAGCCTTGGGGGAACTGGCTGAGAGAGTCATCAGTGCTCAAGTGATTGGATTCCGCCATGAGGGAGCTTATAATGTGGCGCCATGTGAAGTGAATGTCGAACATTGTCTACTTTAACAATCAAAACAATAGCTAGTTGTATTTTGATAGTATCCTACACTAACAAAACATTAAACTAGTTAACATCTACATCGCCAATATGTATATCACTCCCTAACTTTACACTCTGACACGCATTTAGCCTAATGTGCCTAACGAACCTACTCAGCTTTTAAGAAAATATTCATGCAATTGTCCCGGAACGAGAGAGCACGAAAAGTACGATGTATATCGTATCCGGTCACCCTGTCAGATAGACCATCAAAGGAATTTTAAAACAACTCGTTGACAAAGGAAGAAAATGCCGTGCTGGCTAGCAAACCGGAGGCAGACGCTGTCTGATTAACAAAGCGCAAATTGCGCTAATAGTCTAGATATACGCCCACCCTGCTTGGCTAAATTGACAAACTGATTGACACTATGTAGCGCAAGCAATATGCAAATGATGCTATTTTAACTTTATGATAAGCCTGGTTACACTATCAGGAGGACCATGGGGTTATTTAACTCAAGGAGGCTCAATCGCCCTGGAAAGCCGCAAGAGTGCGGAGGAGGCGTTGTCATCTATGTGAACTACTCATAGTGTAATTGGCTTACCTTGCCCTCCACATAATCAGCATTAAAGTAGTGCTCATTTAGTTGAGTGGAAAGCAAAGCTTCTTAGTGGATTTCTTTCCGGAAAGGTCTACCTGGTCCTGGAGTCGCCAACGACTGAGCACAGAAATTTTCCTGATCATTTCCTACCAGTATTACTGACTAAACTTATGCGTTCTCTCTGTGCGGTGGCTGGTGATACTAACAAGTGTGATACGAAATTCATAAAGACACTTCTACTAAAAATACGTTTTCTTTCGAAAGCAGACACGCTGTGCAATTGAATTCTGTTTTCTACTTTGAAGCAAGCTCGTCTCGGTAACTCAGGTCATTGTGATCTGAAGATCGCCCAATTGGTTAACCTGAAATAATTAGCTTAGTATCGTCAATGCGAGGCACGCCAACAAAGGCATGAGCATGGTAATAAAGATACGTGTGTTCAGAGGTTGCACAATTATTACACCTTAACCAAGAGCACAGGAATTCACGTGTGTATGTTGACATTTTAAAGTATGTTTTAGTGGGCATGTTTAATTATTTAAGTTGAGGAAGTTTATTAAAATTACTCCCAATTTTCGCCTTTTTTCGCTGGGGTCGCCAACAAAAGAGGAAGTCCAAAGAATAATCCAATTGGATGAGGTTCGTTGTGTTGGAATTATCCTTTGTAAAAGGGAGAGGCAGTGGCTTTATTTTGTGGAGTGTCACCTCGGCTATTTTACAATATTGTTGAAAAGACAACTGTTGTCGTTTATTATGAGAAAGCATGCCCAACAAAATCCCATCACCTCCTGGAACAACGCCGCCGTACGATTTACTAGAATGTTGATAACAAAAACCACCCTTCTGGCATTGCGAGGGGGGTTTTCCGCTAGAACAAATTTGTGTTCTTGAAAAAAAGTGCACTGCAAACATATCATGTTGCGAGGGTACAAAAAAGGGAACCTTAAAAAAATATACGCAATTATTGCCTTATTTGCGTTTTCAGCTTTCACGGAATAACACCTATTCTTGTATTGCTTATACCTTAGCGAATAGATTAAATTCTTTTTTGACTTATTCTGCCATAGTTAAACTGTCTACATTCTCATTGATAGATTCCTCTCAACAAAGGTGAGAGACTTAGGAGAAAAGAAAAACGGACATACAAACACAATTATTCTTGTTAAAATGGAGAGGTAACGCGTCTGAATTTTTTGTATATTGAAACCGTTATACGGAGCCAGGCAAAACTTTGACTTTGGGGTTTAAAAGGAGCTGTTGTGGAGACGTTTACTGTATTGTTATTAACTTCTTGGGGTAAACAGACTTTATGGCGAATTGTGTTCCCCCACAACGCAAATGTAAACCTTTACAATTTTTCATTATTCTTGTATTCCAGTTATACTTGAGTTTTTTGACGTGTATAGGGCACAACAAATATTGAACAATTCTGAGCCTTCTGGACCCGGTTCTTTATGCCCACCTGCCCCATAAGAGTGAGCGGATTATCACGCTGTACCCTAAAACACTCTATTCAACCGCTGAGTTATATGTAGCGCAATACTTGACAGTTGGAGACTTGTACAGCCAACGGCAGCGTCAAAGAAGGAATTACAAATCTGTCATCTGGTTGCATGTACATCGGTGATATAGGAGGTCTATGAGTAACTACTTGTACGCTGGATCTTCGAACGCACCTAGGCAGACGATTTATACCATCGTGACTAGAAAACTAACGGCTTCACACTGGATGATGTATTGTGCCACGTACATTCGTTGTTATCGGCACTGAAAGAAAATTGCCGAGCATCGTGCATCCGCTTCCTCGAGTATACAGATTCATTTAATTGTGTGTTAAAAGATCAATTCTTTTGACCGGCTACTCACCAGTTGGGTAAATACAAATGTTTGCAACGTAATCAGCGACTACTATACCAGCTTAAAAGCAAATATCCTGTAGACTTTGATCCTGTCGTCGTGTTTTACGGAGAGCATTTCCCTCCCCAATTGGTTCTTTATATATCAAAGATCTTCAGATACCGGTAAAATTTATTCAATGGTTCAATGGTGTATGCTGGGAAAAAAGGCATAATATTACAAGACCCACAGAATGGATATGAAAAAGAAAATTAAAATCAAATGTTCCAATTTGGAACGTGAATTGTCAGTGGTTAAATAATTGCACTTTAGCAAAATGTTGTGTATCGTTGATCACTAAGATGAAAGTCTAAGTGTCTTTCGAATGACGTCATATCTGGTGCGTTCAGCACATATGTTGGCAATGCGTTCCAATGAGAACAGTTTCTAAGCAAGTGAAAATATTTTCCACAATGCAGACGGGAGTGCTGCGTCCTTAGTTTCAGGTGGTTGCCTCGGTTTTGTTTGTAAGGGGCTAGAGTCAACAGTGGTATACATGGATGCTCGCTTTCAGATAGTTTTCGGTATAAGGGGGTAAGATCTCCGCGAAGCCGTCTGTTTTCTAATGAGAACACACCAAGTACACGAAGACGCATTTCGTAACTTACACCGGATAGTCCACGCATTGCCTTTGTGGCTCTTCTTTGGGGCTGTTCCCACAGGTGGATGTCTCGTTTTGACCATGAACACTAGGCCTGAATTGCATATTCAACATGAGAACGAATGTAGGAGTTAATCGGCAATGGTACTAGCTGTTGCTCAAAAGTGCCGAGAGCTCGCCTCAAAAGTCTCAATTTCAAGTTCACCACACTTGCTGATTTCGAACATTGGAGCGAATTTCCAAGACTCTCGCATGATTATACCTAAGTCATGTTCAATGGTCACGTTTTGCGTGATATGTTGCCCGAAAACGTATGTGTTGACGAAGTTGCAGCGCACCGCCAGTAGGTGGCAGTTTGAAGGGTTCCGTGGTAGCTGGTTCCTTCCTGCCCATTCATTAATCCTGGACAGATATTCCTGGAGGTAGACACGGTCGGATGCTGAGCGAATGGCTGTCCTTATTTTAGCCTCGACTGCAAATATTTGCATTGGAGATAGAATGTCTGCTGGAAGGTCATTAATGTAGACCTTAAACAGTATCGGGCAGAGGACGGATCCTTGTGGCACACCACTGGAGACGCAAAGTCTTTCAGAATAAGTGTCGGCTACTCGTACCTTGATTGCTCTGTCGTGTAAGTAGTCTTCCAACTAGGTGAGCAGGGAACCGTTGATACCATAGGCAGCAAGCTTTTGGAAGAGAAAGAAGTGATTGACTCTGTCGAATGCTTTGGAAAATCCAGGTATATCACATCCATGGGCAATCCTTCATCAGCCGCCCCGGTACACAAGTCCCGATTACTCAGCAAATTGGTGAGACAAGATCGTCTGCGACTGAAACCATGTTGGGCATTAGAAATGATTTGTTGACTTTCAAAGTATCGCGTCAGTTCATCTGCGATTACCGATTATATCACTTTTGATAAAACAGGAAGGAGAGTAATAGGTCGGTAGTTAGCAGGATCCGATCGCTTGCCTCCTTTGTATATAGGAGTGATAATCCCAGTTTTCCACTCAGATGCAAGTAAATAAGATAATGTTGTAGGATGAATATTTCCAACCGTTGATATATCCACTCTTTTCAGTCGCGTAGATATGTTTCTGCAGTGTTCATCGACCCCGTCCCTCATTCGAAACATTGCTATTTATCGTGAAGTAACATGTTTCCGGGTTTTTCGGCTGCAAGATATTTCGAAAACCACTTCCTCACTGGAAGTGGGCGTGCAACACATATCTAGGACATCGAATGTCAAATATTTTGCAGTTTTATATAATAAAAGCTATACTGCTCTACCAATGTCCCTGATACATTTGTCAACGTTAGAAGGCTAACATATTATGCCCTTAGACGCAGAATGCTTTCAGGTACTCGTGATTTGTTTTTTCAATTTGTGACTGCATGCAATCTGCCTCATTGATTTTACGGTTCTCCAGCAACCTTTCCTGGGATACTGATAGAAGATTACGTTTTGTTCTTACGTTCGGTAAAACTTATTGCTAGATGCAGTAGACTGTCAACAAGCATGTAGACGTTTGTAGTAGTTTTGCTATCAATGTTCCCAACAAACCTTATCATCCATTGTGTGTAGCACTGTCAAAAGCGCTATCTATCTTTCCTACACGCTCTAAACTCAGTCATTTAATTGGTTGTAAGGCTTTTCATCGGAAACCTATCCTACCGCACTTGTCACAATCAGCTGTGGATTCAAAAAACTCATCAGCATGATGAGCAGTTGCTTGCTAGAGTATTACAAACACATTTTGCGTTACACCATTTATTTTTGTTCACTAAATACCATGCATTTCTTCGGTTGCATTGATAGTATAAAATGCTGGAGATATTTCGAACCAGGTGCACAGAGCCCGTTTTCCCTTCACTTGACTTGTTGTGAGTTAAACAACTTACATTACAGTGCACTAATTACACTGCACCACCATCAGCTATGCTGTTGCTGTGCAACGCTGCCTCAGTCTGCATTGCCTTCGCTTAGCAATTTGCTTCCCATGATGTAACACCTCAGTTGAAGCATGAATTCGCCTGCAAAGCTCAAGGTGAACATACACCGACGACGCCTATGCTTCTGCCATGCCACATTGCCTTCGCCCTCGCTGTCATCCCTGATCCCGCGGTATCCAATCACTTGACCACTGATGCTTCTTCTCTCAGCCTGGTCGCCACAGGGCTTCTGACTTCCTACATCCCTCATGAATGTCTTCCTATTATCAGTGCGCCATTTTTCGCTAAGTTACTCACTCCCATAGCTCTTACACTTGCCCTAAACCTGACCCAGGTAACCATTATCAAGGCATGTCTTGAGCTATCTTTAGCTTACTGGATAATTCCGGCACAATGCATTACCTTATCTATTCTTATTTGCCGGTGCGTAACAAAATTCTTCGTGGTCGACATCCACTTTCAACGTAATGGAACTAGCATACATAGCCATATGTCCTCCTTATCAATCGTTACTCCACCAGTTACACCGAATTTCCATCGCTTGCAATCGGTTGGATTAGTCATTCGCTACTTCACAAAGTATTCCAACTAGATGGCTAAAAGCCTACTGTTTTAATTCTGCCGTCTCTGACTGCACACGGTACATCAAAATTACACTCAATCGAGTCGACAAAGTGAACGCAATAGAACCACGGTTGTCAGAATCAAGCATTTCGTTTCCCAATTTATCCTCTCTTCGCCTCACCTAGTTAGTTTTATCTGAGTTATACGTATGCCCCTCCCCATTGGAAACACTAATAGACAGTCAATATGCAAATCCAGATCCTTTTCTTTAACCACATTTCTATCGCAATATTCACTTTTCCAGATTCCACTCTGCTGGAACGAGAACTAACCATACGAGTGAGAGGCCCATGTCCCACCGTCAAGCTTGACTTCCAGAATTTGGCGTCCGTGCATAACTTCCTCTTTTATCTGGCTCTAATCCACCATACGTTATGCGTAGTAGCAGGTGGCTTAGGGGTAGCGGTCACAACTACCATCCCGATTGTCCCGGGTTCGATGCCTGCTAATTCTATCTGATGAGATGTAATAACATCGAAACGCGTCATTGTAGTGCAAGGTTTTTTTTGGATGCCGATTATTCGAACCCACATGAGTCGTCCACACTTGCTACTTATGGGAGATTGTAACTGTCCTCCAATACGATGGCTGATGTGCATTTGATGCCTTGACATAATGAAGTTGAAGCAAAGTTCGTGGATTTGGTACTTGAAACTGGTGCATCGTAACACCTCTGCCAGCCAACACACATAACAACACGCTCAACCATGTCCCGTCTCGACCTGATGTTAACGAGCTACGAACAACGAGTGCGTGACGTTAGGATCCTGGAGCCACTGGCTATAAGCGACCATTAAGTGATCATAGCTAAGATGGAATTATCTTTGCCGTATTCACGTCCGCAGAAACCAGCTCCCAACTACTGGTAAACGAACTTCGATGGTCCAGCTCGAACCGCGAGCCAACTGGATAGGTCTCCGTCACAAGTTGCATCTGTGGAAGACTGTTAAATATTTATAAAAGAGATTGACATCATTGTTTTCCCAATTTGTGCCATCGAAATGTCGGAAGGTTGGACCGATAAAGCCTCATTGGTTTGTCAATGAGTATGGAAACCAGGTTCGGAGACGGCGCAGACTGGGACGAATTCCTCCTCTCTGGCTCTACCAATGATTACGAAGGGTATAAATGTGAGCGGAACATCTGCAATGGTGCAAACAGAATAACCGCCGACATTTCGAAGAGCAGCTCGCAGTAACCGCGAAGACCTCTCCAAAGAGAATCTTCGCATACTTGAAGTGACGCCTGAAGTCGGCAAGTGATGTGCCAGTGCTGGATGGCCCGGATGGGAAGCCCCTAACCTCCAGCACTGAGCGTGCGTCCGCGTTGGCGGCGCACTTCGCTTCTGCATTTGCGAATAACCAGGCGCCTGTTCCGAGTTCGACGTGTACCGCTTTTACCGAACTCGATAGACTGCACTGTGGCGTTGAAGAGGTAGGACAACTACTCGCCAACTTTGGTGGCACTTTATCCACGGATTCTCAAGTCACTTTCGACCATCATCTCTCCTGTCGTGACTGACCTTTTCAACAGGTCGCTGTCCGAAAGTTCGTTGCCGATTAACTGTAAAGGTTCGATGGTGAAGCATATTCCGAAAGGCGGCGACCCCAGAAAAGTAGACAACAACAGGCCAATTTGTCGGTGACCTATTTTATCAAAGGCTACTGAGAAAATCGTGAAGAAGGGATTCCTGCAGTTGCTACAGTCAAATGAGGTCCTGACGCCCGCACAGCACGGTTTAATGCAAGGTCGCATGCATTACGAACCTGCTTGTGACGACGTCTGAGTGGTTGAAGCCAAAAAGCAAGAGGAAGTCCGTCGAGTTGATATTCATCGATTTCAGTAAAGCGTTCGACAACGTCAGCCATGAGGTTCTCCTTCACAAACTACAATGTGTGGTGTCGGTGGCTCACTGCACCGGTTGATCCGTGACTTTCTTGCTGGACTAAAGTGGAGGGTACAGTCGACGACCATCTAACTGACTGCTACCCCTTTACAATTGGCGTGACTCAAGGCACTGTGCAGGGATCCACTCTGTCCGTGATCCACATCAACGATCTACCGCAGCTTCTCCGGTCGCCGTGTGCCTTGTTTGCGGACGACATGAAGATCTAAAGATGAATGGAAGCTCCCGATGACTGTGGCCTACTTCAGCAACACCTCAACCGCCTATCCACATGGTCTGCAGAAGTTCTTCTCCCGGGCAACCCAGACAAGTCTGTATTTATGAGCCTGGAGAAGGGTGTTAACGGCAGAACATATACTCTTGACGGCAAACCGCCGTATCCCACACCCTGCGTGAAGAACCTAGGTGTACTCTCACGCTACGATATGAAGTCCGTGAACAACACGAACAGGCTATATCGAAACGGACTGTGTTCCCCACCCACTGTGCTTCGAACGGAGAGTGGTAAAATTTTGGAACAGTTTACCTGAACTTGTGATGGAGGCAACATCTGTGCAGCAGTTCAAAACGTTGTTAGAGTTATATTTTGCCACTATTCGATTCAGAGAACGATTGCACACTTACGATGAGAGATCACATTTGTGAGTCCTGAAATATCGTGAGTCAGATATTTTAAACGTTGCATGAGGACGACAACGATATTCACGGTTGAAAATTTTTTATAACGTTTTTCGCAATAATTCGAATAAGTTGCACAGAACTCAATTCTACTTGCTCTATAATACAGTATTCAGTATTCAGGTGAATAACCAAATCCTACCTTGTTAGCCTACTTTAATACCCTTAACCAATACTATTATTCTCTCACTTTACTGTTGAACTGAAACAGCTCACCCCAGAATAACCTCCAGTGCCATAGTTAGTTTGACATCCGCTGCCACATTTAACAGGCATCCCCTCTGCTCACTCCCAATATCGGCATGAGCAAATGCAAATGTTCTGAGCAAGAAGAGGCGCAGCACCAGTCCTAGACTCCAAACCAATGCCAAAGCTTCCCTTCCCCCTACCTAAAGCAAATCACTCTGGCTTGGAACACTTCATCTAAAGGATTGGTCCAACTGTCTTGAGAGGCGAATAATATTCCCACACGTCATCTAATAGACAAATTGCCTGCTAACAAATATGACGGCTTTAAGGATTATCTGCCTCAATTAGCAAACTGAATCTAGGCTCCAATCTTCAGTTTTGGTGATAACATTTTACCTTTAACTTTCCAAACAACCGGACTCATTTAACACTGTAACACTTGCCAATAATTTAGAGTACATTGGCTATATTTGCCGTACTCTATTACACCCATGAACTCTGTCGACTCTTACCCCTAATTCTTTTGAAACCCTACCGTATAGCGATGCAAACCGGACCATAATGACTGTCCGGAACCCCAGACTGATATCTTGAGCGTCAAACCTATCTTTTTCAACCTTTTCCACAACCAATTGTTCGGGAGACACGCCGGTCCAACAGGTTAAATAGTTCGCGGTCGCAAGGACTGTGTGCATACGTACAGCTCTAATATCTCGCCACTCCCTTTCACCCCTGTTCCTTTCTTGCCAGCGGGATAGCCATGTAGTCAACCTAAACCTTCTGATATGCAGCTGACTGCATACCACCCATTTAACTCTAATATTGGCCCTCGCCACTGCTTAAACAACTGCCACTTAAGCCATACGTTCAGCTACACTAGCAAGGCCATAGCACCAACAACCTTGCAAAATAGGCGACCACATGCTTATGGTTGTCTCTGATCCTCCTCGCGAACTCGTAGCTTTCTCCTACTTGATATATATCTACATTACCGCTGTATGTCAATATGAAACTATAGCATGCACAATAACTTTATCTCCACTTGGTTACATCCTTATCTCAATTACCGCTTCCCAAATAGTTCGACGCGTGCGGCTTCGAAACTTGTTTATACCCAAATCTTTTAGATCTAAATACACGGGTTGCTCCACAGGCTCTAGACCACATTGCAGACGTTGAAATCGTGAGGCAATGGTTACTCTAAGCATACACCGATCAAGAAGAAACTATCATTTAAAACGAGCTACCATATTGCTAAGGAGCCTCCGGACTCAACGCACTTCCATGTGCATTCCCAGCCGGCATCCGACAGTTACATCACATAGCTACTATTCATTCATCCTAACTACCGTCTGTTGAACCGCCATTATGTTGTTGACTATAATGTATTCTTCAGCGAAATGTAGTCCACCATGTCTGCTAAACGGACACAGTCAGATCCATAATTTTCAGACACAGGCAACTTGAGGTCCATTCCCTGCTAACTTGGCCCAATATTCCCACGCATTTAACTGTGCGAAACATTCATCAATCCATATTGGAAACACTGGTTACCAAACCGCATAAAGCACCAGATCATTTCCTATAGCTGTTAATGCTACCTTAACCTCCACTATTTGGCATTACATCAGACTGGCAAGCAGACAAGCCACGCGCCATAGTAGCCCGTCAACGTAGCTAGCTGAATATCGAGAACCGTTTAATTACCACTATACCTCACCTTTTTCAGCTATGCAAAATTAATCGTTTACGTGATTCCGAGGACCTCATGTGCCAGACATCATGTTGGGTGGACAGCCATATCTCCCTTTTTGCATATACGTTACTACTCCTGGCTTTTATTATCCTTCATTCACTTTCTCTGACGTAATGCAAAAGCTCCGGCTGGATAAATCGCTAGTGTGGTAGCTAATCAAAGGCCACAGCCACATCTAATGCGGACTGTTTGGCCTATCTTTGGAACACTTGCGTCAAACCCACTTCACTCAAAAAGGTCAAAGAAGTTCAACAAGAGAACCTTCGCATACTTGAAGTGACGCCTGAAGTCGGCAAGTGATGTGCCAGTGCTGGATGGCCCGGATGGGAAGCCCTAACCTCCAGCACTGAGCGTGCGTCCGCGTTGGCGGCGCACTTCGCTTCTGCATTTGCGAATAACCAGGCGCCTGTTCCGAGTTCGACGTGTACCGC
>CALYDF020002298.1:0-14485 GCA_944474145.2 Dicrocoelium dendriticum | reverse complement strand
CTTCTCCTCAATAGAACGTGTTTTATAGACCCTATCCCTCCTGTGCTTTCTGTTGCATTCCTTCTTCATTCGACGCTAACTTACATGCGTCTGTCCTCTCTGACTTCTTACATTCCTACCAAATTAAGACTGGGGCAACGCGTCCCTGACGCTCCTTCTGAGTGATATTCCTTCCCATAATCTGCACACCTCGTCCTCCTCTCTCGGGTTCCAACCGAATGAGCATATGCGCATTAGGACCACCCAAAATCGTTTTGCTTAATCTGCATTCCTATTTTGGAACAATCTTTCATCCAATACTGATCCGTATGCTGCTTGCTTCTTGTCATATTTCGCCATTTATGATATAAATGTATATGCGATATTTAATTAACAATTACATGTATAGGGGTACAATAGTTCAGTCATTTCCAGACTGCATTCCAGACGCATCCCTCTCTTCTGTCTGTGCGGCTGTTTCTGTTTGTTTCCTTTTTCCCGAGTCTGTCACAGGTACGTCGTCACGCACCCAAGGAATAATCCATCATTGCAACAACAATACAAACCACATATTTCCTCTAGCTGAACGTAAGCGGCAGATTATCAACCGCTTTACAACTTAATAACCGGACAAATCATTCATTATCATGCACGGATACAATTTTTCGGAGGCTCGAACCTTTGGGTTCTGTTTGCCTACCACTGTCTCTTCCACTTAAGTCTTGCCTAAGGACTACTTTGGATTTCGGAAGGCACATTCTCCTGCGATACAAAGCCAGAACATTGGGCATTATGACCTCTTCAAGTCTTGTTGACTGCTAACTTGGCAGCGGTTTCCTATATTTCTAATCACTTTTACAGCATACCACGAGGATCTGTGATTCTTTCCTGGAACCCTAATCTATCCTTCAAGACTTCAATAACAATTCATCATATTTCAATGCATATCCCTCGGAGCCTTCACGTGGTTCTGCAGGGGATCAACACATCATACTCAAAAAGAATGTTTAGTTCCCGGCCTACCAATCGGGTACAGAACAGTGTAGTGACCTGGAGATTCCCCTGTTTGGCTGCCGCATGCTGCGTAAAATATTACTTGGGCCAAAACTGTTCCTCAGTCCAATCCCAGATCTCCAAGATGTCCCGGACCTCAGAGAAAAAGGGAAAGTGAGAGACAACCGAGAGAAGACCGCAAGAACAGGCATGGAGTTGAATGTTGTTAATGTCTTGTGTTATAACATTTGGGCTTGAGACAAAAGCATGTACACTGTGCAACAATAATTATGCTGAAAATGTCTTTTGTGTATCCTATAGAATCATCAGCCGTATAGGTGTATTGCTATCGCCTGCGTAGGGACGAGAGCGTTGCACCAGTAAGTAAAGTACGAGTATCCGTTTGCTATGAGTCGATAGTTGCGTGCGGATAGAGCAAAGAGAGTTAGAATGTTGGTAGTGATTGTCAGGTGCATGAACAGCACGTAGTTAGTGTAATCCGAGAGGGGGGCATAATAAGCGAAAATAAATAGGTTGCTGCGAGAGAGTCTTAAAGATCAATTGGTGGCAGGGCAGCGGAGGGACTGGATGCAGATATTCTAAAGGCGTAAACGTTATTGAGATACGGGGTGGCTACTAGCAAGCACTGGATCATCGCACATGCATGGGGCCAATGGCCATTAGCTACTTCTAATGAGAAATGCAGAACTTATGACGACCGACGGATGTTGGCGCTAGGAGTGACTCAGTCGCCAGATGCAGCTATTCCAATCAGACGCTTCGTCACTAGTGTATGCCTATAGGGTCGATGAGTGTATCTATAGGCCAGTGAAGGTAAGTGATAGGTTAACAGATCAGCTAAGCTGTGACGCAAACAATCCAAGAGAATGAACATTGTAAGAGGCAGCGAGCTCCGGATATCCGCAGAGTTAAATGGAGGCTATGGCGATTAACTGCTGCTAAGCAGAGATATTGGCTCTGGAAAAGAGTGAACCAGTGGCTGGTGTAGCCATAGCATTAAGACGTTTGTCCACTATTGGATACCTACAGGTTCGACGGAGGAATCAACATGCGAGCGAAGCTTAAGAGAGACAGACGGCAAAAGAAAATGAGGGTTGGAGAGTCAGGGAGTGGCTACTTGTAAGCTACATGGAGCCAACAATGACTAGCTATTGCCAAGAAGAGTTGACCAGAGTAGGATAACGGCGCGCTAGGAGAGAGATGAATAGCCAGCATTGGAGTTCAGATTAAGCCTTTGGTTACTAGCGGATCCAACGGTGGCACATAATAGGTCAACAAAACATCTGAGCTGTGACGCAAGCAATCCAAGAGGATAAACATTGTAAGAATGGAGCTACTCCTACAGATCTCCGGATATCCGCAGAGTTAGATGGAAGCTACGGCGACTAGCTGCTGCTAAGCAGAGATAGTGGCTGTAGAAAAGAATGAATCAGAGGCAGTTGTAGCCATAACATTAAGACGTTTGTCCACTATTGGATACCTACAGTTTCGATGAAGAAATCAACATGCGAGCGAAGCTTAAGAGAGACAGACGGCAGAAGAAAATGAAGGCTGGAGAGTCAAGAAGTGGCTCCTTGTAGGCTACATGGAGCCAACGATGTCTAGCTATTGTCAAGAAAAGTTGAGGCGAGTAAGATGAACGACGGATAATGGCGCGCTAGGAGAGAGATGAATGGCCAGCATTGGAGTTCGGATTAAGCCTCCAGTTCCTAGTGGATCCTACGGTGGCACATAATAGGTCGGCAAGCCATCTGAGCTGTAAAGCAAACATTCCGAGTGAATGAATATTTTAAGAAGGGAGCGACTCCTACAGAGCTCCGGATATCCGCAGAGTTAAATGGAAGCTATGGCGACTAGCTGCTGCTAAGCAGAGATAGTGGCTCTAGAAAAGAATGAATCAGTGGCTGGTGTAGCCATAGTATTAAGACGTTTGTCCACTATTGGATACCTACAGCTTCGATGAAGAAATCAACATGCGAGCGAAGCTTAAGAGAGACATACGGCAGAAGAAAATGAAGGCTGGAGAGTCAAGAAGTGGCTCCTTGTAGGCTACATGGAGCCAACAATGTCTAGTTGTTGTCAAGAAAAGTTCACGCGAGTAAGATGAACGATGGATAATGGCGCACTAGAAGAGAGACGAATGGCCAGCATTGGAGTTCGGATTAAGCCTTCAGTTACTAGTGGATCCTACGGTGGTAAATAATAGGTCAACAAACCATTGAGCTGTGAAGCAAACAATCCAAGTGAATGAACATTGTAAGAAGGGAGCGAGCTCCGGATATCCGCAAAGTTAAATGGTGGCTATGGCGACTAGCTGCCGTTAAGCAGAGATAGTGGCTCTAGGAAAGAATGAATCAGTGGCTGGTGTAGCCATGTAATAAAGACGTTTGACCATTACTGGATACCTACAGTTTGGATGGAGAAAGCAACATGCGGGCGAAGCTTAAGAGAGACAGATGACAAAAGAGAGAAGAGTGACCAGCAATAGAGTTTGGGCTAAGCCTTCAGTTACTAGTGGATCCTACGGTGGCACATAATAGGTCAACAAATCATCTGAGCTGTGACGCAAGCAATCCAAGAGAATGAACATTGTAAGAAAGGAGCGACTCATACAGAGCTCCGGGTATCCGCAGAGTTAAATGGAAGCTATGGCGACTAGCTGCTGCTAAGCAGCGCTAGTGGCTCTGGAAAAGAATGAATCAGTGGCTGGTGTAGCCATATCATTGAGACCTTTGACCACTATTGGATATCTGTAGTTTCGACGAAGAGGTCAACATGCGAGCGAAGCTTAGAGAGACATACGGCAGAAAAAATGAAGGCGGGTGAGTCAAGAAGTGGCTCCTTGCAGGCTACATGGAGCCAATAATGGCTAGCTGCTGTCAAGTGGAGGTGACGCGAGTAAGATGCACGATGGATAACGGCGCGGTAGGAGAGAGATGTGGGGTCGGGAAGTGAATAGTGTCGAAGGTAAGAAGAGGCGATAATAAGTGGTCCGGTCCAGTTTCAAGAAACTCTTCTTCAGGACAGTTTATATTCAGTAGTTTGGAAACTTGTATGACAGAGAGGTATTTGCTAATAGAGAAGCGGAACTGGTTTATGTTCATGGATGCCCTTATTGTGAGAGGTAACCTATTCCATACGTGTGCGTGTCTGTAGAGGTAGAAGTTGGAGCGAATGCTGCTGCGCGTTCTTGGTAGGATAATGGAGTAGGGTCTATCACGTAGGGGTGACGAAGTAATATATGAGTCTGTGACAGGGGTGATTTGGCTCCCACTGATGTTGTTAATGAGCGAGTATAGGAAAGAGAAGTTGGTTTTCAATCGGCGCAGCCATAACGGGTCGAGCTTAAGTGAGTGGCACCGATCACGGTAGCTCAGACTTGAGTGTCCCAGGAGGCGTTTTGTGAAGGTACGCTGAACCTTTTCGAGGGCTATTCGGTCGCATTTTCTAAGGTTAGTGAATACTATAGAGCAGTATTCTAGCAGGGGCCGGGCACATGTTTTGTAGAGCACAGTTTTAGATTCCTGTATTGTCATGGTTTTGAGGATGTAACCGATGAGAGAGCGTGCTTTGGCTGCGAAAAAAATTATTGTTCCGCGAAGTTCAGCGAACAGGAGTAGTGCACGCCTAAGTCACGCACTGTTAGGCAGTCCCCTAATGGCGTGCCTTGCAGCATTAGGGTATTTGGAGGCATGGTGCATCGGTACGTAAGGACATTGCATTTTGATGGTGTAAAAGCCAACTTCCATATGTCGCACCACGCAGTTAGCGATCTTAAGTCGTATTGTATATGGGAAATGGCGGTGTGGAAGTTTGACGGATGAAATGGGAAGACAATTTTGATGTCGTCCGCAAATAGGTAGGGTGTCCCATGTTTGAAAACCTGGAACACGTCATTGATATAGAGCAGAATAAGTAGAGGGCCTAAAACGCTACCTTGAATTACGCCACTTTTGACTGGTTTAGGGAGTGATATAAATTCTCCAACCATTACTGACTGTGAGCGAGCTGCAAGGTATGATGAGAACCAGGTGTGCAGTTTGTCGGAGATACCGTATGGTTCCAGCTTCATCAAGAGTTCTGTATGTGGTACTCTGTCAAAAGCTTTCGTCATGTCTAGGAAGGTGATGGCTAGCGCTTGCTTGTTGTCAGGACCTCTCAAACTCTCTTTTCTTCATCTTAATTCCTACCTTCCCTTTCTCCGAGGTCTGGAACTTCTTGGGGATCTGGGATCGGAACGTGAAAGAGTTTGTGCCCGGGACAGGAAATAGAAACCCCAAGGACCTACATAGAACACGGCTTTACAACAAGTGGATAAAAATGCACTCACTACCATGACCGTCGTCCAGCAATGGTAGCTGGACATGACCCCTTCATACTCCTGCGAAGTATACATAATCCCGTAAATTCTGGAAGCAAGAATCGGAAGTTTTGCTCACCTGGACACGAAGATGACGAAGGTGTAACCCTCCATAGGCCTCAGCCATTATGGCCGCCGCGAGCAAAAATAACCTGTTCAGCTAAAAGAGGAAATTAGAAGGCAATTGACGGCGGTTAACCGAGTGTTAAATCAGTCGACGAGCTGCTCTGCCCATATTACATTAGAGTACAAACGGATTACTGACAGTGTTTCAGGACGTGGTGGGTGTTCGCCTGGCAAGAGTTCTCCCTATAAAAAGCCACAAATGTCCGCTTAACAACACTGCGACATGGCGGATGTGACTCGCCACTGAATAAAGTCACTGCCCACAACTACATACTGGCAAGCCGACCAGAATCCTGATGTAATATTTCCCTGAGAAGTTTTCCCTACAAAAGGAATGCCCAGCCTGTCCACACTACGCCCACCAGAACCCAAATGTCGTCATGTTTTAACGAAGTTAAAACTCAAGATAAATTTTACAATTTCAAAGCTTGGACAACTTTCGGCTTACTGCCGATAACATACACAGCAAAGTGTTTGTTGCGAAACATAAACCGTTGTAAAATTTGATCATGCCTAGTTAGGTGGGTCTGGGAAATTCGAAAATATAATATTTATTTCATTATTTATATATTTACACAGCGAGTACACCAAATGCCACTTGGAACACTTTACCGCTGTGCCAAATGTTGCTCGTGGACCTAGGAGCCATAGTGGTCATGGCGTCAACCTTTGAACACTATACCTCGAGGTCCACCCCAGCTCAGGGTATCTCCATCTGATGAGTCCAAAGGAGGACGAAACCGGTCATGGGGTCTCAGGGTTGGGAGGAGCAACACCGAACCAACAATTTGGTTACGGTCCTTGTGATCGTAATGACCGAGGTCCACTTAGGACCGAGGTCTGAATAGAGATTGCGAGTCGCAATCCAACCACACAGCGAGTACACCAAATGCCACTTGGAACACTTTACCGCTGTGCCAAATGTTGCTCGTGGACCTAGGAGCCATAGTGGTCATGGCGTCAACCTTTGAACACTATACCTCGAGGTCCACCCCAGCTCAGGGTATCTCCATCTGATGAGTCCAAAGGAGGACGAAACCGGTCATGGGGTCTCAGGGTTGGGAGGAGCAACACCGAACCAACAATTTGGTTACGGTCCTTGTGATCGTAATGACCGAGGTCCACTTAGGACCGAGGTCTGAATAGAGATTGCGAGTCGCAATCCAACCACACAGCGAGTACACCAAATGCCACTTGGAACACTTTACCGCTGTGCCAAATGTTGCTCGTGGACCTAGGAGCCATAGTGGTCATGGCGTCAACCTTTGAACACTATACCTCGAGGTCCACCCCAGCTCAGGGTATCTCCATCTGATGAGTCCAAAGGAGGACGAAACCGGTCATGGGGTCTCAGGGTTGGGAGGAGCAACACCGAACCAACAATTTGGTTACGGTCCTTGTGATCGTAATGACCGAGGTCCACTTAGGACCGAGGTCTGAATAGAGATTGCGAGTCGCAATCCAACCACACAGCGAGTAAACCAAATGCCACTTGGAACACTTTACCGCTGTGCCAAATGTTGCTCGTGGACCTAGGAGCCATAGTGGTCATGGCGTCAACCTTTGAACACTATACCTCGAGGTCCACCCCAGCTCAGGGTATCTCCATCTGATGAGTCCAAAGGAGGACGAAACCGGTCATGGGGTCTCAGGGTTGGGAGGAGCAACACCGAACCAACAATTTGGTTACGGTCCTTGTGATCGTAATGACCGAGGTCCACTTAGGACCGAGGTCTGAATAGAGATTGCGAGTCGCAATCCAACCACACAGCGAGTACACCAAATGCCACTTGGAACACTTTACCGCTGTGCCAAATGTTGCTCGTGGACCTAGGAGCCATAGTGGTCATGGCGTCAACCTTTGAACACTATACCTCGAGGTCCACCCCAGCTCAGGGTATCTCCATCTGATGAGTCCAAAGGAGGACGAAACCGGTCATGGGGTCTCAGGGTTGGGAGGAGCAACACCGAACCAACAATTTGGTTACGGTCCTTGTGATCGTAATGACCGAGGTCCACTTAGGACCGAGGTCTGAATAGAGATTGCGAGTCGCAATCCAACCACACAGCGAGTACACCAAATGCCACTTGGAACACTTTACCGCTGTGCCAAATGTTGCTCGTGGACCTAGGAGCCATAGTGGTCATGGCGTCAACCTTTGAACACTATACCTCGAGGTCCACCCCAGCTCAGGGTATCTCCATCTGATGAGTCCAAAGGAGGACGAAACCGGTCATGGGGTCTCAGGGTTGGGAGGAGCAACACCGAACCAACAATTTGGTTACGGTCCTTGTGATCGTAATGACCGAGGTCCACTTAGGACCGAGGTCTGAATAGAGATTGCGAGTCGCAATCCAACCACACAGCGAGTACACCAAATGCCACTTGGAACACTTTACCGCTGTGCCAAATGTTGCTCGTGGACCTAGGAGCCATAGTGGTCATGGCGTCAACCTTTGAACACTATACCTCGAGGTCCACCCCAGCTCAGGGTATCTCCATCTGATGAGTCCAAAGGAGGACGAAACCGGTCATGGGGTCTCAGGGTTGGGAGGAGCAACACCGAACCAACAATTTGGTTACGGTCCTTGTGATCGTAATGACCGAGGTCCACTTAGGACCGAGGTCTGAATAGAGATTGCGAGTCGCAATCCAACCACACAGCGAGTACACCAAATGCCACTTGGAACACTTTACCGCTGTGCCAAATATTTATAGGTTTGCCTATTCCGGTCGCCCAGTGAGCGGTTTAAGAAGACAGTTTGATTTGCTGTGAATCTTTTATTGGTTCAGCAAAAGATTCCCTTTTTGCTATCTGTAAAAGAACGACACCGTGGACCCTCTAGCTAGGGAAACGGAGCAAGCACAACACACAGAGGGTCGCGCTATGCAACCGAAGCGAGCGCCAAGCAAAATATGGCGCAATTGTTTGAAGGAACTGGGAGGAGGTTAGTCCTTCAGTGCCTGGATTTTGTCTGGCAGAGCTTCAATACCAGAGGCGGATATGCGGTGGCCAAGGAAGTCGATGGAACTTTGGCCAAGCTCGCATTAATCGGGGTTGACGGTAACCCCATGCTGGGTTAAGCTTTGGAAGAGAGCGTCAAGGGGATGAAGATGTTCGTCATCAGAAGAGCTCGCGATAAGAATGTCATCTAGATAAAGATAAACGCCTTCGAGTCCTCGCGTTACCTCATGAATGAAACACTGAAATGTTTGGGCAGCGTTGCTGAGGCCGAAAGGCATTCTGAGGTACTCGAATGGGCCAAATGGCGTGATGACTGCTGTTTTAGCAATGTCATCTGGCACGACAGCTATCTGATGATAGGCACGAACTAAGTCGACTTTGCTGAAGATAGACTTGCCAGCTAGAGCTGAGGTCAAGTCGTGCATGTGCGGAAAAGGGCATTTATCCGGGACGGTAACTTTGTTAAGAGCCCTGTAGTCACCACAGGGGCGCCAGTCACCGGAGTTCTTAGGCACCATGTGTAATGTTGATGCCCATGGACTTTTGGACAGGCGGATGATTCCCAGTTCGAGCATTTGCACGAATTCCGCCTTAGCAGCTTTGAGCTTTTCCAGGGCTAGTCGGCGAGGGCGGGCCGAAACAGGTGGGCCCTTAGTGCAGATGTGATGCGTGACGTTTGACGTCACAGGAGGCAACTCGTTCAGGACGCGAACGAGTTTAGGGTGCTTGCTGAAAAGTTCTATAAAAGGCTGTGAAGCTTGAGGTAGGACACGAATGGGAGTGATAGCAGCCACGTTGGCGCTAGTCCCGATAACACTGAGCTGTGTCCTAGAGTCGATAAGCTTCTTCCTTTTAGCGTCGACGATGAGATCGAAGCGTTAAAGAAAGTCTATGCCTATGATGGCGAAAGGCACGGCAGCGATTATGAAAGGCCAGCGAAAGGTTTGCCGGAGGCCTAAGCTGAGCGTCAGCAGCTTTCCGCCGAAAGTTGCGATTGGTGTGCCATTGGCGGCACGCAGCTTGGTCGGCGATGGTGAGACGACCTCATTTGGGCTACGGGGTATAACACTAACCTCGGCGCCAGTGTCTACCAGAAACTCGGTGCCAGAAGTTAAATCCCTAACGCGGATGAGGCTAATTTGGTGTTGGCCAGTCGCGTCCGTCGCCGTTATGGAACGGCTGCGAAGGTTTCTCTGCTTCTCGGTGAAGTTGCAAGGCTTTACACATTTACGAGCTGCGGTACCAAAGCGCTGATGATACCAACAGCTAACTTGCCTGTTGTTAGACTTAGAACGTTTGCAGGGCGATTTTGTTCGGCCATGATGACGACGGTTCATAATAAGTTGCTGGACCTGGCGACTAAGTGTCGCAACTTGTGTTTGCAGGGCTTCTATAGTTGACTGTAAGCCAGTGATAGAAGTGCCCTGGGACGCGACGGCATTCATCTTGCTGGCGCCAGTTTGTGGCTGTGATCGTTCAATAACTCGATCCGCTCTGTCTGCTAGTTGAGTGAGCGGAACAAAGCTCACTGTAGCGAGAATCGCTTGCGTGGTTTCCGGTAGCCGCTCTAGCCATAGGTCGCGAAGCAAAGTCTCGTCCATGGTTGAGGAACCAAGCAGTTGCTGCATCTCCCGTAGCAGGGTTGAGGGCAGTTTGTCTCCCAGCTGCAGATCCCTAAAAAGCTGTTGCAGGCGAACTTTCTCACAGGGCATAACACGCTTGATCGTGGCCTCCTTGAGAGCCTCATAGCGATTTTCGGTCTGAGAAATGATGACGTTACGAACCTGCATTGATATCTCCTTAGGGAGATAGGATAGGAGCTTGCAATACTTCGCGTAGTCGGAAGTGATTCTGTACTTATAAAACTCAGCCTCAAGATGAGCGAACCACAAAAGAGGATCCATTTCCCAAAAAGGTGGAACGGAGAGAGATACAAGGCTAAGCACAGACTCTACCTTATGATCTACAGATTCCATAATTTGAATAAATGACGCGAAAAAATAGGCTACCGTATGCAAAAATAAAACCGAAAAATATGAAAAATTGATGGAACGAGCTCACTGGAGAAAAATTCGAAATATCCGGCGATGAGATTGTTCGGAACCAGGGTCACCAATTTAGAGGGTTGCATATTCAAAGAGTCAAAAGAGCGATTCCAGAAGACAGACCGAGTTGCAAGCAATCACTTATAGTATCAATAAACGTTTCCATGCAAATCGATCTGTTTTTGAAATCGCACTAAGGGACAGGAAAAGGCAAAACTCTAAAAATGTTGCTCGTGGACCTAGGAGCCATAGTGGTCATGGCGTCAACCTTTGAACACTATACCTCGAGGTCCACCCCAGCTCAGGGTATCTCCATCTGATGAGTCCAAAGGAGGACGAAACCGGTCATGGGGTCTCAGGGTTGGGAGGAGCAACACCGAACCAACAATTTGGTTACGGTCCTTGTGATCGTAATGACCGAGGTCCACTTAGGACCGAGGTCTGAATAGAGATTGCGAGTCGCAATCCAACCACACAGCGAGTACACCAAATGCCACTTGGAACACTTTACCGCTGTGCCAAATGTTGCTCGTGGACCTAGGAGCCATAGTGGTCATGGCGTCAACCTTTGAACACTATACCTCGAGGTCCACCCCAGCTCAGGGTATCTCCATCTGATGAGTCCAAAGGAGGACGAAACCGGTCATGGGGTCTCAGGGTTGGGAGGAGCAACACCGAACCAACAATTTGGTTACGGTCCTTGTGATCGTAATGACCGAGGTCCACTTAGGACCGAGGTCTGAATAGAGATTGCGAGTCGCAATCCAACCACACAGCGAGTACACCAAATGCCACTTGGAACACTTTACCGCTGTGCCAAATGTTGCTCGCGGACCTAGGAGCCATAGTGGTCATGGCGTCAACCTTTGAACACTATACCTCGAGGTCCACCCCAGCTCAGGGTATCTCCATCTGATGAGTCCAAAGGAGGACGAAACCGGTCATGGGGTCTCAGGGTTGGGAGGAGCAACACCGAACCAACAATTTGGTTACGGTCCTTGTGATCGTAATGACCGAGGTCCACTTAGGACCGAGGTCTGAATAGAGATTGCGAGTCGCAATCCAACCACACAGCGAGTACACCAAATGCCACTTGGAACACTTTACCGCTGTGCCAAATGTTGCTCGTGGACCTAGGAGCCATAGTGGTCATGGCGTCAACCTTTGAACACTATACCTCGAGGTCCACCCCAGCTCAGGGTATCTCCATCTGATGAGTCCAAAGGAGGACGAAACCGGTCATGGGGTCTCAGGGTTGGGAGGAGCAACACCGAACCAACAATTTGGTTACGGTCCTTGTGATCGTAATGACCGAGGTCCACTTAGGACCGAGGTCTGAATAGAGATTGCGAGTCGCAATCCAACCACACAGCGAGTACACCAAATGCTACTTGGAACACTTTACCGCTGTGCCAAATGTTGCTCGTGGACCTAGGAGCCATAGTGGTCATGGCGTCAACCTTTGAACACTATACCTCGAGGTCCACCCCAGCTCAGGGTATCTCCATCTGATGAGTCCAAAGGAGGACGAAACCGGTCATGGGGTCTCAGGGTTGGGAGGAGCAACACCGAACCAACAATTTGGTTACGGTCCTTGTGATCGTAATGACCGAGGTCCACTTAGGACCGAGGTCTGAATAGAGATTGCGAGTCGCAATCCAACCACACAGCGAGTACACCAAATGCCACTTGGAACACTTTACCGCTGTGCCAAATGTTGCTCGTGGACCTAGGAGCCATAGTGGTCATGGCGTCAACCTTTGAACACTATACCTCGAGGTCCACCCCAGCTCAGGGTATCTCCATCTGATGAGTCCAAAGGAGGACGAAACCGGTCATGGGGTCTCAGGGTTGGGAGGAGCAACACCGAACCAACAATTTGGTTACGGTCCTTGTGATCGTAATGACCGAGGTCCACTTAGGACCGAGGTCTGAATAGAGATTGCGAGTCGCAATCCAACCACACAGCGAGTACACCAAATGCCACTTGGAACACTTTACCGCTGTGCCAAATGTTGCTCGTGGACCTAGGAGCCATAGTGGTCATGGCGTCAACCTTTGAACACTATACCTCGAGGTCCACCCCAGCTCAGGGTATCTCCATCTGATGAGTCCAAAGGAGGACGAAACCGGTCATGGGGTCTCAGGGTTGGGAGGAGCAACACCGAACCAACAATTTGGTTACGGTCCTTGTGATCGTAATGACCGAGGTCCACTTAGGACCGAGGTCTGAATAGAGATTGCGAGTCGCAATCCAACCACACAGCGAGTACACCAAATGCCACTTGGAACACTTTACCGCTGTGCCAAATGTTGCTCGTGGACCTAGGAGCCATAGTGGTCATGGCGTCAACCTTTGAACACTATACCTCGAGGTCCACCCCAGCTCAGGGTATCTCCATCTGATGAGTCCAAAGGAGGACGAAACCGGTCATGGGGTCTCAGGGTTGGGAGGAGCAACACCGAACCAACAATTTGGTTACGGTCCTTGTGATCGTAATGACCGAGGTCCACTTAGGACCGAGGTCTGAATAGAGATTGCGAGTCGCAATCCAACCACACAGCGAGTACACCAAATGCCACTTGGAACACTTTACCGCTGTGCCAAATGTTGCTCGTGGACCTAGGAGCCATAGTGGTCATGGCGTCAACCTTTGAACACTATACCTCGAGGTCCACCCCAGCTCAGGGTATCTCCATCTGATGAGTCCAAAGGAGGACGAAACCGGTCATGGGGTCTCAGGGTTGGGAGGAGCAACACCGAACCAACAATTTGGTTACGGTCCTTGTGATCGTAATGACCGAGGTCCACTTAGGACCGAGGTCTGAATAGAGATTGCGAGTCGCAATCCAACCACACAGCGAGTACACCAAATGCCACTTGGAACACTTTACCGCTGTGCCAAATGTTGCTCGTGGACCTAGGAGCCATAGTGGTCATGGCGTCAACCTTTGAACACTATACCTCGAGGTCCACCCCAGCTCAGGGTATCTCCATCTGATGAGTCCAAAGGAGGACGAAACCGGTCATGGGGTCTCAGGGTTGGGAGGAGCAACACCGAACCAACAATTTGGTTACGGTCCTTGTGATCGTAATGACCGAGGTCCACTTAGGACCGAGGTCTGAATAGAGATTGCGAGTCGCAATCCAACCACACAGCGAGTACACCAAATGCCACTTGGAACACTTTACCGCTGTGCCAAATGTTGCTCGTGGACCTAGGAGCCATAGTGGTCATGGCGTCAACCTTTGAACACTATACCTCGAGGTCCACCCCAGCTCAGGGTATCTCCATCTGATGAGTCCAAAGGAGGACGAAACCGGTCATGGGGTCTCAGGGTTGGGAGGAGCAACACCGAACCAAAAATTTGGTTACGGTCCTTGTGATCGTAATGACCGAGGTCCACTTAGGACCGAGGTCTGAATAGAGATTGCGAGTCGCAATCCAACCACACAGCGAGTACACCAAATGCCACTTGGAACACTTTACCGCTGTGCCAAATGTTGCTCGTGGACCTAGGAGCCATAGTGGTCATGGCGTCAACCTTTGAACACTATACCTCGAGGTCCACCCCAGCTCAGGGTATCTCCATCTGATGAGTCCAAAGGAGGACGAAACCGGTCATGGGGTCTCAGGGTTGGGAGGAGCAACACCGAACCAACAATTTGGTTACGGTCCTTGTGATCGTAATGACCGAGGTCCACTTAGGACCGAGGTCTGAATAGAGATTGCGAGTCGCAATCCAACCACACAGCGAGTACACCAAATGCCACTTGGAACACTTTACCGCTGTGCCAAATGTTGCTCGTGGACCTAGGAGCCATAGTGGTCATGGCGTCAACCTTTGAACACTATACCTCGAGGTCCACCCCAGCTCAGGGTATCTCCATCTGATGAGTCCAAAGGAGGACGAAACCGGTCATGGGGTCTCAGGGTTGGGAGGAGCAACACCGAACCAACAATTTGGTTACGGTCCTTGTGATCGTAATGACC
>CALYDF020002297.1:0-21104 GCA_944474145.2 Dicrocoelium dendriticum | reverse complement strand
TGGCCGAAACTCAGCTTTTCTAAGCGTGCGCGATAATAAATGGAAAGTTATGTAACGGAACCGCACTGAAAAGCCCAGAACATTTAAAAGAATGCCGCATATACTCGACAGGTTTTGTCATGGTATGGTTAGTTCTGGGTGAAAATGTTACATGGTGAGCATTTTTGAGGATACTGAGCGTTGCGAAGCATGGTGAAGCTCGAAAACACACATTTTGATAACGCAAGGTGGTGGCAAGTGTAGCTGCGGTGTTATAGCGAACAGGTGCGTATGGATTATTCAGGACGTCTCATGCTTCAGCCAACCCATATCTACCTATAAATGCTGCATGTTTCCAAGCTAGCTACTGCAAGAGTTAAGCTTTTGTATACATTTTGTGTAACTACAGTCGTAGGCCTATGTTTTCTGATATATTATAGACATCTGCCGCTAAGAATAAGGCAAATGAGTATCAGAAAAATGGCGAATTGCTTTGAACTGTCCAATTCCATTTAACTTGCATTCGCGGTGCGTCAACGACGATCGTTGTGCTAGTTAAATATAAAAACGCTAAAGGTTATTGTGACTCGTATGCTAGGGCACAATATGCTAAACTTCTCTGACCTTGCTGAGGCTTACCTCTCCTGTTTAACAGGTGATCCCAAAGCAAGGAGCGCACTGGTCCGTGTTCAACCAGTACTTGCCCACGTATCCAGCACTAGCAGCCCCAGCTGGGCCGGCTCGGTGAACTGAGAATGAGTAAACAGTAAACTCAAAAGGCATGCAGTGAAGGGGGAGAGACCTAAACAAGTAGAATACTAAGGCATTTGAGTCATTAGAAACCAATTGGAAATGAGAAGTGAAGAATGAAATTCCGTCGTGCTAACACAAAGTTTTGGTGTTGTCACCCAAGAGCGTCGAGCTGACGCGCAAAACCCTTAACTGTACTGTTGCTTACCACATAATCTGGAAGCGTGTTCAACACTCTAGAACGGCGCGACAGACAAGTTTCCGTCCTAATCTGATCAGATCGTGGTTTAGGCAAGTAGATGACTTAGCTATTCTGAGTATCCCCTACAAGTCCGGGCTGATTTTGCTAATCAAATTACCTTAAGTTATTTGCAAGTCTCCTTTTATACTTAGATGATGCATGGAGCGCAACGCCGTATATGTGGCACTAACCTAGTACCTACCCGTAACACCCCTCCAACTTTATATTGTCTTGGTTAATACATAGTAGCAAGCATGGTTATAATGTTTTGGGAGGGGTCGCCGTATGCCGCGAATGATTTCACAAAAGTATTGGTCGTTAGGACTCCGAAAGAACGGCTGTTAAGCCACATCATAGGAACCCCCAACAAGCCGACTTCCTCCAATGTTCGCCAGAAAATCTGGCTGATGACTGGATGAAACATAACTCAACCTGCTGAGTACCAACAAGAATTGCACCACAGACGACAACATATCGGATTGGGGGACTAGCTGCACCGGTTCGGTGAACAGATCATTTGACCCAATTAATGGGCATCATGCATTAGGTAGACCATTCCCAGTGCCTGTCCAAAGCACTGATTTGTCTCTGGACCTTTTAGATCGTTACGATGCTCCATATTTTAGTGTTATATACCAATATCAACCATGACCCTTCTACCTCCCGTGGCAAATCATTTACATAATTCTCGAGCGACAACTTCCCCGATACCGAACTTTGCGGAACGCCACTAAGTACAGCTTGCCGATGGGAAGTGCCCCGCCTAACACGCACGCAGTATTTCCTCCCTTTCGGAAATGCATACCCATTTAAGGGCGCGACCAGGTAGCTTTTAAGCTCTCGACTACTATGAATCTAAGGTGAGGAACGGAGTCAAAAGCTTTCGGAAAGTCGGCGAATCGCACGCCTACATTGCAGCTACTGTCTACCGCTTTGACGCAGCTTTTAGGAACCACAAGTCGATTAGGCTGATACGAAGTTCCCTTCCGGAAGCCATGTTGCGCAATACTGATAATGTTAAATTAGTTCATATACTTCTTCACCGCTCAACTAAGGTGACTACTAGGCTTGTCATAAGGACCGGTTGGTAGTTCGCGGCCAGTTTACCGTCACCGCTAATAAAAATCGGGCAATGCTTGTCTCCTACCATTCCGAAGTTAATAGGCATCTATCAAGCAACGTTGAAAGCACTCATCTAAGAGGATTACTTAGCTCAGTGGTCAGTTCATGCACTAGCTTTGGATACCTTGCATCAGCACCGAAAGCTTTCGAGGGATAAATTTCTTGCAATAGCTCATACATCTGTTTCCGTTATGTTAACGAGCTAAGCAGAGATCTTCTAGAAGCCTTGAAACCAATCCTTGCAGGAATAAACTGGTCTCCGGAGCAGACTTTAGTCTACTGAGCATTATGTATACTCTGTTTGCGCGCGGTTTCCGTCTCCTCGCGATAACGCTGCCATAGGCAGTGTTGCCCCGCTGCGTACTTCAACTTAAGCAAGGAACATCATGGGGGTAACTGCGGCCCAGGCCGCTTAACCCTAGTCTAATGGAAGCGAACGGTTTTGAGGTGCCGCCTACGCTTACTTCTATGTAGCTTGTGAACTACTGGAATGAATACCTTAGAAGACTACATCTAAAATCTGGCTAGGCATTAGTTATAATTCTAATCTCTCGATAACTGTCGTAGGTACTGGCTGATGAAGCTGCTTGATAGGTTTGAGGGCACATCGGCCAATTCTTGTGTGGGTATTTGTAGGCAGAATCTATTTACGTAGGCCTTGCCTGTAAGTAACTATTCCTCATGAGCGGAATAGAAAGACTAGCTGCCTCCTTAAGGAATGCATAAAAGTTATTCCTGGCTAACTGGAAATAGTCGGCCGTCGAGATGCCACAGTTCGAAACTAAAGCCTTGGCTCGCATTTCACTAAAGTCTGCCCGCCAAATATTTGGAAGTAATTCAACAGCAATCTATTGCTGCTCTGAGACCGGGGGCCGAAAAAGTATGCATGCAAGATTGCTATACCCTAGCGGTGCACCGTACGAAATGTCAGTCACGAATTCCAGGGACTTAACGAAAACCATATCTATAGTAGTTGTTATGTGGTAGTCCACATAGGGGGAAGTGGGGGAGCTCACGCGTTAGTAAAACCGTACTTGGGGATTCAGCTCAGAATAGTCTGCATCGAATGATCCTGGCGCCGACTGGGAAGGAAGAAGGGCCCAACAAAATTCTGTGAGGTTTAAATCCTTAGAACTAAAAACTTATTCGCAGACTGCTTGCAAATAAAATCGAAAATTCCCTGGATGTACTCCCAGGACTCCTGTATACAACTACAACTGTAACCTGGGCAGAGAACGCACATAGCACTTGAGGGGGCTACAATAGTCTGATCCTATGGCTAAAACGTGCATTTCTCAAAACATAATTTTCAGCTTACGTAAAGTACAAGGCTTCCATCTTGATGAACAACGGAGCGGTCAGTTCTACGTAATGCAGAGCCGGATAACCATACACAGACAAACCGGGATATCCGGAAAGAACCACATTTTAGTTAACGCAGGTAGGTCGGGACGCCATTTGTCTAAAACAGACCTACCTCGTACAAATTTTCATTAGACTACACACGTTGCTAAGGCGTATCTGAAGGAAGTTGAGGCGATCAACCCAAATCGTGTGCCATCAGAGTTGGTTGTACTAGAGCGTAAAATAACATCCGAACGAGCAACTGAAAACCAACCAGACAGAAATCTTGCACACAAGCTTACCGCCTCTTACATAAAAAATAAATATTTCATTCAATTCATCGAGGCATACCGATTCGGGAGTTGCGGCATATATAAACAAATATGGGTTGCCTGAAGCATGAGCCGCCCTGAATAATCCATGCGCACCTGTTGGCTATAACACCGCAGCTATACTTGCCATCAACTTCCGTTATCAAAATGTGTTTTTTCGAGCTTCACCATGCTTCGCAACGCTCAGAATCCTCAAAAATGCTCACCATGTATCATTTTCACCCAGAACTAACCACACCATGACAAAACCTGTCGAGTCTATGCGGCATTCTTTTAAATGTTCTGAGCATTTCAGTGCGGTTTTAATACATAACATTTCATTTACTATCGCGCACGCTTAGAAAAGCTGAGTTTCGGCCAACCAAGTCACACATAACAAATACTGGTATGCTTCAGTCTCATTGCATATTCCTTGATCACTACCGTATGTACAAGCGACAAGGCTAACCTATATTTTTCATTCTTCCTTTAGCTGTATATGCTAGCTACCTAGAAGGTTCAGAGGCAAATCAGTGCTTTGGACAGGCACTGGGAATGGTCTACCTAATGCATGATGCCCATTAATTGGGTCAAATGATCTGTTCACCGAACCGGTGCAGCTAGTCCCCCAATCCGATATGTTGTCGTCTGTGGTGCAATTCTTGTTGGTACTCAGCAGGTTGAGTTATGTTTCATCCAGTCATCAGCCAGATTTTCTGGCGAACATTGGAGGAAGTCGGCTTGTTGGGGGTTCCTATGATGTGTCTTAACAGCCGTTCTTTCGGAGTCCTAACGACCAATACTTTTGTGAAATCATTCGCGGCTTACGGCGACCCCTCCCAAAACATTATAACCATGCTTGCTACTATGTATTAACCAAGACAATATAAAGTTGGAGGGGTGTTACGGGTAGGTACTAGGTTAGTGCCACATATACGGCGTTGCGCTCCATGCATCATCTAAGTATAAAAGGAGACTTGCAAATAACTTAAGGTAATTTGATTAGCAAAATCAGCCCGGACTTGTAGGGGATACTCAGAATAGCTAAGTCATCTACTTGCCTAAACCACGATCTGATCAGATTAGGACGGAAACTTGTCTGTCGCGCCGTTCTAGAGTGTTGAACACGCTTCCAGATTATGTGGTAAGCATCAGTACAGTTAAGGGTTTTGCGCGTCAGCTCGACGCTCTTGGGTGACAACACCAAAACTTTGTGTTAGCACGACGGAATTTCATTCTTCACTTCTCATTTCCAATTGGTTTCTAATGACTCAAATGCCTTAGTATTCTACTTGTTTAGGTCTCTCCCCCTTCACTGCATGCCTTTTGAGTTTACTGTTTACTCATTCTCAGTTCACCGAGCCGACATAGCTGGGGCTGCTAGTGCTGGATACGTGGGCAAGTACTGGTTGAACACGGACCAGTGCGCTCCTTGCTTTGGACCCACCTGTTAAACAGGAGCGGTAAGCCTCAGCAAGGTCAGAGAAGTTTAGCCTATTGTGCCCTAGCCTACGAGTCACAATAACCTTTAGCGTTTTTATATTTAACTAGCACAACGATCGTCGTTGACGCACCGCGAATGCAAGTTAAATGGAATTGGACAGTTCAAAGCAATTCGCCATTTTTCTGATACTCATTTGCCTTATTCTTAGCGGCAGATGTCTATAATATATCAGATAACATAGGCCTACGACTGTAGTTACACAAAATGTATACAAAAGCTTAACTCTTGCAGTAGCTAGCTTGGAAACATGCAGCATTTATAGGTAGATATGGGTTGGCTGAAGCATGAGACGTCCTGAATAATCCATTCGCACCTGTTCGCTATATCACCGCAGCTACACTTGCCACCACCTTGCGTTATCAAAATGTGTGTTTTCGAGCTTCACCATGCTTCGCAACGCTCAGTATCCTCAAATATGCTCACCATGTAACATTTTCACCCAGAACTAACCATACCATGACAAAACCTGTCGAGTATATGCGGCATTCTTTTAAATGTTCTGGGCTTTTCAGTGCGGTTCCGTTACATAACTTTTCATTTATTATCGCGCACGCTTAGAAAAGCTGAGTTTCGGCCAACCAAGTCACACTTAACAAATACTAGTATGCTTCAGTCTCATTACACATTCTTAGATCACTACCGTATGTACAAGCGACAAGGCTAACCTATATTTTTCATCCTTCCTTTCGCTGCATATGCTAGCGTAACAAATACGGCCTTATTGGCATGGTAAAATAACAGCGCTAAAGACAGTCATTAAATAACTTGCAAACGACTGCGTTTTTTCCGTTTCTTGTCTTGTATCATATCAAGTGCTCAACGGTTACCATATCAAGCGCATTAGATTTCCGTAGTCTTTTAAATTAGGCTAAAAGTTTGGTTTTGTCATCTCCCTCACTTGGCTCGGTTGTATAGTGCTCAGGGTCAACTATTTATAGAAAGTCTTGCAAACCTTTCATCGCTTACAAATTTTATTAGCTCCTTACTAGGTTCTATTAGGTCTACTGTTTTACGAAGTATTCAAAGCCTTTGTGTACTGTCAGAGAACGTTTTCAATATTCTATTTCTCTTGCTAATGTCATCGTTCTATTTTCTCGTTAATGAGCGTGCCATAAATCAGGTTCACGGCAATCAAAGAACTATCCCGCTGAAAGTAGTAGCAACAACAATAAGTGGTTGTCTGAAGGGTTCTGGACTTACATTTGCAAGAGAAAATATGGCTCAGCCTCGGTGTTATGGATTCAATGGAATACCGGACAGCCGCAGATAAATCGATTACTGAAGTGTGCACAAACCTCAATGAAGTGCCTGACCATACTGCGACATGAAAATTACAAAACTGCTAAAGCACTTTTGCATTTAGGATGACCTTATCCTAATAATTGTTTTATTCATGCAAGAGTTTGGCATATTTGTACAAAATGACCTGGTCCCAGGCAAGTAAAGCTTCTATCAGGTCTACAAATGTACCCTATATATTTATGTATCAATTTCAAAATCTTTCGGCAAATCCTGTTCAACGGCACATGGAAAAGTAACCATTACGCGACAACCCTATCGTTCCAGTCCCACCTGAGAGCGAAGTATATTGGGAAGAACACACAGTGACGCACAGTAAGCCCCTAGAATATCTTGTTTGGTCAGTGTAATAGTGGTGAGAAACAACGAGGCCATGTAAGAGCGTATTTTGATTGCTTATAGATGTAAGACAAACATTTCCTGTAATCCTTTAAGTAACAAAAGTTGAAAAAATAAAGGCCTGCTTGTAATATCTTGTTGTGACGATAGGCAAAAGGATAACTGTAAAGCGAAGAGGCGTCTAGCCGTACAAAGATCTGCTAACTGATGCAGATTTCCTTTAGTTACTGGAAATTTGGAACTGCAAAGGACTAAGTGCTCTGACCACATGACGAATTTTCTTGCTTTTTAACTTCTGCAATTTAGTGACGTTAACAAACGACTCAGTAAAGAAGTTATATGTAAGCTACAATCTACGTAAACAAAGCACAACTGACTGTGTGAACGAGCACGTTTTGTGAACAGAAAAGGCGGACGAAGTGATCAACATGAAAACAGCCAGTTCCTTTTAACAAGTTGAGAGGATGGAAAGGAGACGAAGGCTGGTAGGTGTATGCAGATAGTGCTGTCTCCTTAGTGCCAGTACCCTAGATATGCATAGGTATAGCTAGCAGCGAATGTAACCCGACAAGTCTGAGGCGCAGAACAAATGACGGAAGCTCACACCTACGTCCATGCAACCTATGGCTGACAAATACTTCTTTCCCACAACCACAGATCTGGCTTCAGCCGGCTTTAAGCTTCAGCTCAAAATAACCAATGGGTGCGAGGGTTAGCGTGACGTAACGCAACGTTTGAACGCTGCACCTTGCACTATCCGATGACCCAGTCTAAGAAATTTTGCATATGGAGGAAGCCGGCGGTCTACGTCAGCACGGTCTGATGGGGTAGGAAAGTAGGGCACATTCACACTAACCCACCTTGGCACATGCCTCTTTATTCAAGAGTTCAGAGTCATGTTAGTTTTGCCAATGTATATGTGTTCGCTGTCACACACGAATGGCTATACGTAATGTGAGTTGGCCACGATGAGCACAGCCTCCTTCGTTGGTGGTATGGGCAAATTTCAGGTTAGGTTAGTAAAGACAATCTGAGTAACATTGTAACCTTGTTATATTGCCGAAATTATGCGCTCAGTTTCTTCAGCTTGGTTAACGCACCTTTATTTTATAGCTCATCCTGCACATTCCTCTTTTGTTGTGTGTATTTAGTCTTATTTCCCTTGAGTTAGATTGTGTTTCGCAATAAATCTCCAGGGTTCTCCTTTCGCCACTTTTGTTTTCTCTAATGTACACTTGCTTAGCGCCTAGACTGTAGGTTTAACCAATGCATCCGGCTGACTTACCTGCAGTCTTTACAAGGTTCATTTTTTAACGCACTGGTTTGTGGCTAAAGAAATGCAGGCATGACGGGACCAAATTGGTTTTCGGTTAATAAACCCATGAAGTAATCCATTATCTTTGCTACTTATGGACATGTCTGTTAGGTCTCGAACGGCCTGCTCTAAGGAAAATCGCGTTGTCTGAAAATCAATTCGAGTTGGCGCCACTGATTCAGGCCAAATCTTGTAACTTGGATGAAAAAACAGAATTTCACATAGACCAAAGTCAAATGCGCACTGAAACGAAACAAATTGACTTGTTCGGAAAGGTAAGTGCGCGATTTTTCACAAGGGACCGTGTGCCTTGCATTGGAACAGTCTTAGTTACAAGCAGACTAGTGTTTTTCCATGTTGCAGAACATTGTTACTATCGCTTGTTTCACGCCACTCACACATCCCTTGTTTCTTTGAGACATATAAAATCAAACGAGGCACACTTCCGTGATTTTGAACTGTATCAGGGTGTTTTCATCCCAACGCGGCCTGTTCTGTGTTTCGCCAATATACTACTCGTCCAGTGGTTTGTCTTTTGAATCGCGTGGCACAATCTAGGAAGCCGCTAAGTCGAGCCCTGAAGACACAACAATGTCCATGCATAGCAGACAACCATTCCATACTACTTCGCGTGTAACACTTACGTTTAGGCTTTCTACCAAATGCGCGCGTTGCTTCTCTGATGAACATAAAGCCGATATAACCAACATATCTTTATAGGGTGCACCTGTGCCATTTCCGTATGATCGCTGCTTTTTATCATCAGCATGAAAAACTAAGCAAGGACGTGACAAGGGGCTAGTTAGTGCTAGGCGTTGCGCGTTGCCTTTCGGAAAGAAATCCACAGTTTCCCGGTACAACAGCAGAGATACCTCAAGGTAAGCAGTCATTTACTCATGATGACATGACAGCTTACCTTGAGGTATCTCTGCTGTTGTACCGGGAAACTGTGGATTTCTTTCCGAAAGGCAACGCGCAACGCCTAGCACTAACTAGCCCCTTGTCACGTCCTTGCTTAGTTTTTCATGCTGATGATAAAAAGCAGCGATCATACGGAAATGGCACAGGTGCACCCTATAAAGATATGTTGGTTATATCGGCTTTATGTTCATCAGAGAAGCAACGCGCGCATTTGGTAGAAAGCCTAAACGTAAGTGTTACACGCGAAGTAGTATGGAATGGTTGTCTGCTATGCATGGACATTGTTGTGTCTTCAGGGCTCGACTTAGCGGCTTCCTAGATTGTGCCACGCGATTCAAAAGACAAACCACTGGACGAGTAGTATATTGGCGAAACACAGAACAGGCCGCGTTGGGATGAAAACACCCTGATACAGTTCAAATCACGGAAGTGTGCTCGTTTGATTTTATATGTCTCAAAGAAACAAGGGATGTGTGAGTGGCGTGAAACAAGCGATAGTAACAATGTTCTGCAACATGGAAAAACACTAGTCTGCTTGTAACTAAGACTGTTCCAATGCAAGGCACACGGTCCCTTGTGAAAAATCGCGCACTTACCTTTCCGAACAAGTCAATTTGTTTCGTTTCAGTGCGCATTTGACTTTGGTCTATGTGAAATTCTGTTTTTTCATCCAAGTTACAAGATTTGGCCTGAATCAGTGGCGCCAACTCGAATTGATTTTCAGACAACGCGATTTTCCTTAGAGCAGGCCGTTCGAGACCTAACAGACATGTCCATAAGTAGCAAAGATAATGGATTACTTCATGGGTTTATTAACCGAAAACCAATTTGGTCCCGTCATGCCTGCATTTCTTTAGCCACAAACCAGTGCGTTAAAAAATGAACCTTGTAAAGACTGCAGGTAAGTCAGCCGGATGCATTGGTTAAACCTACAGTCTAGGCGCTAAGCAAGTGTACATTAGAGAAACAAAAGTGGCGAAAGGAGAACCCTGGAGATTTATTGCGAAACACAATCTAACTCAAGGGAAATAAGACTAAATACACACAACAAAAGAGGAATGTGCAGGATGAGCTATAAAATAAAGGTGCGTTAACCAAGCTGAAGAAACTGAGCGCATAATTTCGGCAATATAACAAGGTTACAATGTTACTCAGATTGTCTTTACTAACCTAACCTGAAATTTGCCCATACCACCAACGAAGGAGGCTGTGCTCATCGTGGCCAACTCACATTACGTATAGCCATTCGTGTGTGACAGCGAACACATATACATTGGCAAAACTAACATGACTCTGAACTCTTGAATAAAGAGGCATGTGCCAAGGTGGGTTAGTGTGAATGTGCCCTACTTTCCTACCCCATCAGACCGTGCTGACGTAGACCGCCGGCTTCCTCCATATGCAAAATTTCTTAGACTGGGGTCATCGGATAGTGCAAGGTGCAGCGTTCAACGTTGCGTTACGTCACGCTAACCCTCGCACCCATTGGTTATTTTGAGCTGAAGCTTAAAGCCGGCTGAAGCCAGATCTGTGGTTGTGGAAAGAAGTATTTGTCAGCCATAGGTTGCATGGACGTAGGTGTGAGCTTCCGTCATTTGTTCTGCGCCTCAGACTTGTCGGGTTACATTCGCTGCTAGCTATACCTATGCATATCTAGGGTACTGGCACTAAGGAGACAGCACTATCTGCATACACCTACCAGCCTTCGTCTCCTTTCCATCCTCTCAACTTGTTAAAAGGAACTGGCTGTTTTCATGTTGATCACTTCGTCCGCCTTTTCTGTTCACAAAACGTGCTCGTTCACACAGTCAGTTGTGCTTTGTTTACGTAGATTGTAGCTTACATATAACTTCTTTACTGAGTCGTTTGTTAACGTCACTAAATTGCAGAAGTTAAAAAGCAAGAAAATTCGTCATGTGGTCAGAGCACTTAGTCCTTTGCAGTTCCAAATTTCCAGTAACTAAAGGAAATCTGCATCAGTTAGCAGATCTTTGTACGGCTAGACGCCTCTTCGCTTTACAGTTATCCTTTTGCCTATCGTCACAACAAGATATTACAAGCAGGCCTTTATTTTTTCAACTTTTGTTACTTAAAGGATTACAGGAAATGTTTGTCTTACATCTATAAGCAATCAAAATACGCTCTTACATGGCCTCGTTGTTTCTCACCACTATTACACTGACCAAACAAGATATTCTAGGGGCTTACTGTGCGTCACTGTGTGTTCTTCCCAATTTACTTCGCTCTCAGGTGGGACTGGAACGATAGGGTTGTCGCGTAATGGTTCCTTTTCCATGTGCCGTTGAACAGGATTTGCCGAAAGATTTTGAAATTGATACATAAATATATAGGGTACATTTGTAGACCTGATAGAAGCTTTACTTGCCTGGGACCAGGTCATTTTGTACAAATATGCCAAACTCTTGCATGAATAAAACAATTATTAGGATAAGGTCATCCTAAATGCAAAAGTGCTTTAGCAGTTTTGTAATTTTCATGTCGCAGTATGGTCAGGCACTTCATTGAGGTTTGTGCACACTTCAGTAATCGATTTATCTGCGGCTGTCCGGTATTCCATTGAATCCATAACACCGAGGCTGAGCCATATTTTCTCTTGCAAATGTAAGTCCAGAACCCTTCAGACAACCACTTATTGTTGTTGCTACTACTTTCAGCGGGATAGTTCTTTGATTGCCGTGAACCTGATTTATGGCACGCTCATTAACGAGAAAATAGAACGATGACATTAGCAAGAGAAATAGAATATTGAAAACGTTCTCTGACAGTACACAAAGGCTTTGAATACTTCGTAAAACAGTAGACCTAATAGAACCTAGTAAGGAGCTAATAAAATTTGTAAGCGATGAAAGGTTTGCAAGACTTTCTATAAATAGTTGACCCTGAGCACTATACAACCGAGCCAAGTGAGGAGATGACAAAACCAAACTTTTAGCCTAATTTAAAAGACTACGGAAATCTAATGCGCTTGATATGGTAACCGTTGAGCACTTGATATGATACAAGACAAGAAACGGAAAAAAACGCAGTCGTTTGCAAGTTATTTAATGACTGTCTTTAGCGCTGTTATTTTACCATGCCAATAAGGCCGTATTTGTTACGCTAGCATATGCAGCGAAAGGAAGGATGAAAAATATAGGTTAGCCTTGTCGCTTGTACATACGGTAGTGATCTAAGAATGTGTAATGAGACTGAAGCATACTAGTATTTGTTAAGTGTGACTTGGTTGGCCGAAACTCAGCTTTTCTAAGCGTGCGCGATAATAAATGAAAAGTTATGTAACGGAACCGCACTGAAAAGCCCAGAACATTTAAAAGAATGCCGCATATACTCGACAGGTTTTGTCATGGTATGGTTAGTTCTGGGTGAAAATGTTACATGGTGAGCATTTTTGAGGATACTGAGCGTTGCGAAGCATGGTGAAGCTCGAAAACACACATTTTGATAACGCAAGGTGGTGGCAAGTGTAGCTGCGGTGTTATAGCGAACAGGTGCGTATGGATTATTCAGGACGTCTCATGCTTCAGCCAACCCATATCTACCTATAAATGCTGCATGTTTCCAAGCTAGCTACTGCAAGAGTTAAGCTTTTGTATACATTTTGTGTAACTACAGTCGTAGGCCTATGTTTTCTGATATATTATAGACATCTGCCGCTAAGAATAAGGCAAATGAGTATCAGAAAAATGGCGAATTGCTTTGAACTGTCCAATTCCATTTAACTTGCATTCGCGGTGCGTCAACGACGATCGTTGTGCTAGTTAAATATAAAAACGCTAAAGGTTATTGTGACTCGTATGCTAGGGCACAATATGCTAAACTTCTCTGACCTTGCTGAGGCTTACCTCTCCTGTTTAACAGGTGATCCCAAAGCAAGGAGCGCACTGGTCCGTGTTCAACCAGTACTTGCCCACGTATCCAGCACTAGCAGCCCCAGCTGGGCCGGCTCGGTGAACTGAGAATGAGTAAACAGTAAACTCAAAAGGCATGCAGTGAAGGGGGAGAGACCTAAACAAGTAGAATACTAAGGCATTTGAGTCATTAGAAACCAATTGGAAATGAGAAGTGAAGAATGAAATTCCGTCGTGCTAACACAAAGTTTTGGTGTTGTCACCCAAGAGCGTCGAGCTGACGCGCAAAACCCTTAACTGTACTGTTGCTTACCACATAATCTGGAAGCGTGTTCAACACTCTAGAACGGCGCGACAGACAAGTTTCCGTCCTAATCTGATCAGATCGTGGTTTAGGCAAGTAGATGACTTAGCTATTCTGAGTATCCCCTACAAGTCCGGGCCGATTTTGTTAATCAAATTACCTTAAGTTATTTGCAAGTCTCCTTTTATACTTAGATGATGCATGGAGCGCAACGCCGTATATGTGGCACTAACCTAGTACCTACCCGTAACACCCCTCCAACTTTATATTGTCTTGGTTAATACATAGTAGCAAGCATGGTTATAATGTTTTGGGAGGGGTCGCCGTATGCCGCGAATGATTTCACAAAAGTATTGGTCGTTAGGACTCCGAAAGAACGGCTGTTAAGCCACATCATAGGAACCCCCAACAAGCCGACTTCCTCCAATGTTCGCCAGAAAATCTGGCTGATGACTGGATGAAACATAACTCAACCTGCTGAGTACCAACAAGAATTGCACCACAGACGACAACATATCGGATTGGGGGACTAGCTGCACCGGTTCGGTGAACAGATCATTTGACCCAATTAATGGGCATCATGCATTAGGTAGACCATTCCCAGTGCCTGTCCAAAGCACTGATTTGCCTCTGAACCTTCTAGGTAGCTAGCATATACAGCTAAAGGAAGAATGAAAAATATAGGTTAGCCTTGTCGCTTGTACATACGGTAGTGATCAAGGAATATGCAATGAGACTGAAGCATACCAGTATTTGTTATG
The DNA here is from genome assembly GCA_944474145.2 of Dicrocoelium dendriticum. NCBI lineage: Eukaryota > Metazoa > Platyhelminthes > Trematoda > Plagiorchiida > Dicrocoeliidae > Dicrocoelium > Dicrocoelium dendriticum. The sequence goes on along the minus strand of CALYDF020002297.1, from coordinate 7,045 downwards.
TGTGACTTGGTTGGCCGAAACTCAGCTTTTCTAAGCGTGCGCGATAGTAAATGAAATGTTATGTATTAAAACCGCACTGAAATGCTCAGAACATTTAAAAGAATGCCGCATAGACTCGACAGGTTTTGTCATGGTGTGGTTAGTTCTGGGTGAAAATGATACATGGTGAGCATTTTTGAGGATTCTGAGCGTTGCGAAGCATGGTGAAGCTCGAAAAAACACATTTTGATAACGGAAGTTGATGGCAAGTATAGCTGCGGTGTTATAGCCAACAGGTGCGCATGGATTATTCAGGGCGGCTCATGCTTCAGGCAACCCATATTTGTTTATATATGCCGCAACTCCCGAATCGGTATGCCTCGATGAATTGAATGAAATATTTATTTTTTATGTAAAGAGGCGGTAAGCTTGTGTGCAAGATTTCTGTCTGGTTGGTTTTCAGTTGCTCGTTCGGATGTTATTTTACGCTCTAGTACAACCAACTCTGATGGCACACGATTTGGGTTGATCGCCTCAACTTCCTTCAGATACGCCTTAGCAACGTGTGTAGTCTAATGAAAATTTGTACGAGGTAGGTCTGTTTTAGACAAATGGCGTCCCGACCTACCTGCGTTAACTAAAATGTGGTTCTTTCCGGATATCCCGGTTTGTCTGTGTATGGTTATCCGGCTCTGCATTACGTAGAACTGACCGCTCCGTTGTTCATCAAGATGGAAGCCTTGTACTTTACGTAAGCTGAAAATTATGTTTTGAGAAATGCACGTTTTAGCCATAGGATCAGACTATTGTAGCCCCCTCAAGTGCTATGTGCGTTCTCTGCCCAGGTTACAGTTGTAGTTGTATACAGGAGTCCTGGGAGTACATCCAGGGAATTTTCGATTTTATTTGCAAGCAGTCTGCGAATAAGTTTTTAGTTCTAAGGATTTAAACCTCACAGAATTTTGTTGGGCCCTTCTTCCTTCCCAGTCGGCGCCAGGATCATTCGATGCAGACTATTCTGAGCTGAATCCCCAAGTACGGTTTTACTAACGCGTGAGCTCCCCCACTTCCCCCTATGTGGACTACCACATAACAACTACTATAGATATGGTTTTCGTTAAGTCCCTGGAATTCGTGACTGACATTTCGTACGGTGCACCGCTAGGGTATAGCAATCTTGCATGCATACTTTTTCGGCCCCCGGTCTCAGAGCAGCAATAGATTGCTGTTTGAATTACTTCCAAATATTTGGCGGGCAGACTTTAGTGAAATGCGAGCCAAGGCTTTAGTTTCGAACTGTGGCATCTCGACGGCCGACTATTTCCAGTTAGCCAGGAATAACTTTTATGCATTCCTTAAGGAGGCAGCTAGTCTTTCTATTCCGCTCATGAGGAATAGTTACTTACAGGCAAGGCCTACGTAAATAGATTCTGCCTACAAATACCCACACAAGAATTGGCCGATGTGCCCTCAAACCTATCAAGCAGCTTCATCAGCCAGTACCTACGACAGTTATCGAGAGATTAGAATTATAACTAATGCCTAGCCAGATTTTAGATGTAGTCTTCTAAGGTATTCATTCCAGTAGTTCACAAGCTACATAGAAGTAAGCGTAGGCGGCACCTCAAAACCGTTCGCTTCCATTAGACTAGGGTTAAGCGGCCTGGGCCGCAGTTACCCCCATGATGTTCCTTGCTTAAGTTGAAGTACGCAGCGGGGCAACACTGCCTATGGCAGCGTTATCGCGAGGAGACGGAAACCGCGCGCAAACAGAGTATACATAATGCTCAGTAGACTAAAGTCTGCTCCGGAGACCAGTTTATTCCTGCAAGGATTGGTTTCAAGGCTTCTAGAAGATCTCTGCTTAGCTCGTTAACATAACGGAAACAGATGTATGAGCTATTGCAAGAAATTTATCCCTCGAAAGCTTTCGGTGCTGATGCAAGGTATCCAAAGCTAGTGCATGAACTGACCACTGAGCTAAGTAATCCTCTTAGATGAGTGCTTTCAACGTTGCTTGATAGATGCCTATTAACTTCGGAATGGTAGGAGACAAGCATTGCCCGATTTTTATTAGCGGTGACGGTAAACTGGCCGCGAACTACCAACCGGTCCTTATGACAAGCCTAGTAGTCACCTTAGTTGAGCGGTGAAGAAGTATATGAACTAATTTAACATTATCAGTATTGCGCAACATGGCTTCCGGAAGGGAACTTCGTATCAGCCTAATCGACTTGTGGTTCCTAAAAGCTGCGTCAAAGCGGTAGACAGTAGCTGCAATGTAGGCGTGCGATTCGCCGACTTTCCGAAAGCTTTTGACTCCGTTCCTCACCTTAGATTCATAGTAGTCGAGAGCTTAAAAGCTACCTGGTCGCGCCCTTAAATGGGTATGCATTTCCGAAAGGGAGGAAATACTGCGTGCGTGTTAGGCGGGGCACTTCCCATCGGCAAGCTGTACTTAGTGGCGTTCCGCAAAGTTCGGTATCGGGGAAGTTGTCGCTCGAGAATTATGTAAATGATTTGCCACGGGAGGTAGAAGGGTCATGGTTGATATTGGTATATAACACTAAAATATGGAGCATCGTAACGATCTAAAAGGTCCAGAGACAAATCAGTGCTTTGGACAGGCACTGGGAATGGTCTACCTAATGCATGATGCCCATTAATTGGGTCAAATGATCTGTTCACCGAACCGGTGCAGCTAGTCCCCCAATCCGATATGTTGTCGTCTGTGGTGCAATTCTTGTTGGTACTCAGCAGGTTGAGTTATGTTTCATCCAGTCATCAGCCAGATTTTCTGGCGAACATTGGAGGAAGTCGGCTTGTTGGGGGTTCCTATGATGTGGCTTAACAGCCGTTCTTTCGGAGTCCTAACGACCAATACTTTTGTGAAATCATTCGCGGCATACGGCGACCCCTCCCAAAACATTATAACCATGCTTGCTACTATGTATTAACCAAGACAATATAAAGTTGGAGGGGGTGTTACGGGTAGGTACTAGGTTAGTGCCACATATACGGCGTTGCGCTCCATGCATCATCTAAGTATAAAAGGAGACTTGCAAATAACTTAAGGTAATTTGATTAGCAAAATCAGCCCGGACTTGTAGGGGATACTCAGAATAGCTAAGTCATCTACTTGCCTAAACCACGATCTGATCAGATTAGGACGGAAACTTGTCTGTCGCGCCGTTCTAGAGTGTTGAACACGCTTCCAGATTATGTGGTAAGCAACAGTACAGTTAAGGGTTTTGCGCGTCAGCTCGACGCTCTTGGGTGACAACACCAAAACTTTGTGTTAGCACGACGGAATTTCATTCTTCACTTCTCATTTCCAATTGGTTTCTAATGACTCAAATGCCTTAGTATTCTACTTGTTTAGGTCTCTCCCCCTTCACTGCATGCCTTTTGAGTTTACTGTTTACTCATTCTCAGTTCACCGAGCCGGCCCAGCTGGGGCTGCTAGTGCTGGATACGTGGGCAAGTACTGGTTGAACACGGACCAGTGCGCTCCTTGCTTTGGGATCACCTGTTAAACAGGAGAGGTAAGCCTCAGCAAGGTCAGAGAAGTTTAGCATATTGTGCCCTAGCATACGAGTCACAATAACCTTTAGCGTTTTTATATTTAACTAGCACAACGATCGTCGTTGACGCACCGCGAATGCAAGTTAAATGGAATTGGACAGTTCAAAGCAATTCGCCATTTTTCTGATACTCATTTGCCTTATTCTTAGCGGCAGATGTCTATAATATATCAGAAAACATAGGCCTACGACTGTAGTTACACAAAATGTATACAAAAGCTTAACTCTTGCAGTAGCTAGCTTGGAAACATGCAGCATTTATAGGTAGATATGGGTTGGCTGAAGCATGAGACGTCCTGAATAATCCATACGCACCTGTTCGCTATAACACCGCAGCTACACTTGCCACCACCTTGCGTTATCAAAATGTGTGTTTTCGAGCTTCACCATGCTTCGCAACGCTCAGTATCCTCAAAAATGCTCACCATGTAACATTTTCACCCAGAACTAACCATACCATGACAAAACCTGTCGAGTATATGCGGCATTCTTTTAAATGTTCTGGGCTTTTCAGTGCGGTTCCGTTACATAACTTTCCATTTATTATCGCGCACGCTTAGAAAAGCTGAGTTTCGGCCAACCAAGTCACACTTAACAAATACTAGTATGCTTCAGTCTCATTACACATTCTTAGATCACTACCGTATGTACAAGCGACAAGGCTAACCTATATTTTTCATCCTTCCTTTCGCTGCATATGCTAGCGTAACAAATACGGCCTTATTGGCATGGTAAAATAACAGCGCTAAAGACAGTCATTAAATAACTTGCAAACGACTGCGTTTTTTCCGTTTCTTGTCTTGTATCATATCAAGTGCTCAACGGTTACCATATCAAGCGCATTAGATTTCCGTAGTCTTTTAAATTAGGCTAAAAGTTTGGTTTTGTCATCTCCTCACTTGGCTCGGTTGTATAGTGCTCAGGGTCAACTATTTATAGAAAGTCTTGCAAACCTTTCATCGCTTACAAATTTTATTAGCTCCTTACTAGGTTCTATTAGGTCTACTGTTTTACGAAGTATTCAAAGCCTTTGTGTACTGTCAGAGAACGTTTTCAATATTCTATTTCTCTTGCTAATGTCATCGTTCTATTTTCTCGTTAATGAGCGTGCCATAAATCAGGTTCACGGCAATCAAAGAACTATCCCGCTGAAAGTAGTAGCAACAACAATAAGTGGTTGTCTGAAGGGTTCTGGACTTACATTTGCAAGAGAAAATATGGCTCAGCCTCGGTGTTATGGATTCAATGGAATACCGGACAGCCGCAGATAAATCGATTACTGAAGTGTGCACAAACCTCAATGAAGTGCCTGACCATACTGCGACATGAAAATTACAAAACTGCTAAAGCACTTTTGCATTTAGGATGACCTTATCCTAATAATTGTTTTATTCATGCAAGAGTTTGGCATATTTGTACAAAATGACCTGGTCCCAGGCAAGTAAAGCTTCTATCAGGTCTACAAATGTACCCTATATATTTATGTATCAATTTCAAAATCTTTCGGCAAATCCTGTTCAACGGCACATGGAAAAGGAACCATTACGCGACAACCCTATCGTTCCAGTCCCACCTGAGAGCGAAGTAAATTGGGAAGAACACACAGTGACGCACAGTAAGCCCCTAGAATATCTTGTTTGGTCAGTGTAATAGTGGTGAGAAACAACGAGGCCATGTAAGAGCGTATTTTGATTGCTTATAGATGTAAGACAAACATTTCCTGTAATCCTTTAAGTAACAAAAGTTGAAAAAATAAAGGCCTGCTTGTAATATCTTGTTGTGACGATAGGCAAAAGGATAACTGTAAAGCGAAGAGGCGTCTAGCCGTACAAAGATCTGCTAACTGATGCAGATTTCCTTTAGTTACTGGAAATTTGGAACTGCAAAGGACTAAGTGCTCTGACCACATGACGAATTTTCTTGCTTTTTAACTTCTGCAATTTAGTGACGTTAACAAACGACTCAGTAAAGAAGTTATATGTAAGCTACAATCTACGTAAACAAAGCACAACTGACTGTGTGAACGAGCACGTTTTGTGAACAGAAAAGGCGGACGAAGTGATCAACATGAAAACAGCCAGTTCCTTTTAACAAGTTGAGAGGATGGAAAGGAGACGAAGGCTGGTAGGTGTATGCAGATAGTGCTGTCTCCTTAGTGCCAGTACCCTAGATATGCATAGGTATAGCTAGCAGCGAATGTAACCCGACAAGTCTGAGGCGCAGAACAAATGACGGAAGCTCACACCTACGTCCATGCAACCTATGGCTGACAAATACTTCTTTCCACAACCACAGATCTGGCTTCAGCCGGCTTTAAGCTTCAGCTCAAAATAACCAATGGGTGCGAGGGTTAGCGTGACGTAACGCAACGTTGAACGCTGCACCTTGCACTATCCGATGACCCCAGTCTAAGAAATTTTGCATATGGAGGAAGCCGGCGGTCTACGTCAGCACGGTCTGATGGGGTAGGAAAGTAGGGCACATTCACACTAACCCACCTTGGCACATGCCTCTTTATTCAAGAGTTCAGAGTCATGTTAGTTTTGCCAATGTATATGTGTTCGCTGTCACACACGAATGGCTATACGTAATGTGAGTTGGCCACGATGAGCACAGCCTCCTTCGTTGGTGGTATGGGCAACTTTCAGGTTAGGTTAGTAAAGACAATCTGAGTAACATTGTAACCTTGTTATATTGCCGAAAGTTTGCGCTTAGTTTCTTCAGTTTGGCTTCCTTACCTTTAAATTATTGTTTCTGTTTTCTGACGGAGTTTATTTGTTATGGTTTTTATTTTGCTCTGTTTTTAGTACCCAATATTTCGTCAATTTTTGCTAATGCACTTTGAGAGGCTTTCGAACAATCCTGGCACCTTCGGGGATAGTTTAAGCTGATCGCTGTTTTTTAAACGTGTTAAATATCAACTGTCTTATCCCAGCCTCACCATAAAGTTTTCAAGCGTACACGCCTGTATAAATTTGTGAGGATGGACGCAGCATGTTTTTTCACCGACTCGGTAGGAACGTGTTCTGGATTTGGTCTTCAGTTTGGTAATCACGGGAGTAAAACAGTTGTGGCCGATGTATTCCTGGAAGTAGTCACAGGGTATTTCATTGTACAATACGGCTGGTGTGCTGACCTACAAGGACAGTTATTTAAAACCAGATAGTGTTTCGTCCTCTGTGTCTCTCTATAACTTGGGCTACATCTCCAGCGCTATTGTGAGTGAGCAATCGGAATAAATTCTCTCTTACTGAGAATATAGACGAACAGACCAAATTATTTTGCACTGAGTGGTTATCTGCCCTGGATTTAACGGCTTCTGTATCATGCTCAACTGAAAAAACTCTAGGGTGCAGAATTCATAGCCAAACACTCAAGAAAATACGAAAGTTGCGGAGGAATTACTGTGGTACTGTAAATTTCACCTAAGTACTGAGGGTGAATTATGGGGCCTTAGCACTACCAAAGCAAATTCGGATACA
>CALYDF020002296.1:0-13642 GCA_944474145.2 Dicrocoelium dendriticum | reverse complement strand
GTTTCCATTGCCAACTTAGTGCCGCAATTACTGTCTCGCAGTCGAACTTACAATGCTCAGTACGTTTACCGATAACTTTGCTTGGTGTTCGTAACATCATTAAAGAAAACTTGGCTGTTGTTCCACTGCGGTTGTCACTGGCACTACTCTCATACGTCCTGCAAAAATGGGGCTAGACTCAGGGGTTCCTGGAGAAGTTGACCTGACCTTGTACGTCACACGCCGGAGGCAATACTTCAGCTCAATTCGTACAAAATCCCCTCTAATCAGCCTTCGGAGTCAACAGGTACACCCGGATTTTGCTCACTTGCTCCTTCGTTCTTGTATGTGTTGATTCCACCCGTAAACCTTTGACTTGGCCTTACGATGGCCCTTTTAAGGTTGTTGCCCGGAAGGAAAAATATTTCTTGTTGGATAGAACTGGTTAGCAGGATACGGTGAGTGTTCACCGAATGAAGCCGGTTTACACCGAGATGCGACCACCACCAAAACCAACGGACATTAGCACCGACTAGCCCACCTTCTCAAGTAATCCATCTACACGGCCTAGATGTGACAGCTTTGTTCCCTCTCCTGCAAGAATCTCGCGAAACACACTCGAACCCGAACCACCAAACAGGCTTCGGAGTTACAGTTCTCCCGTCCAGACTACGACAAACGACACACAAGGATGGAGTATTAGTCCCGATGACTTTCCCTCCAGGAGAGTGTTGTAGGGATTGAATGTCTCTCTTCCCAACCGTATTTTCGTATTCCCATTTCCATTATTTGTTTTACAGAAACAAACGTTTTCTCGGGTTTCGATTCGCCTTCTGATTTTGGCTACCGTAACAACATCTAAACCGAAATGGGGACCACCGAGGCCGCCAACCACAGCATTTCGAACATGGGTTGGTCATCCAGATCACCTGCATCGTCTCTGCAGTCTCGCCTAGCTCCGACGGAAAACAGCTTTTGGACGTTATTCTACAAAAAAGTCTGTTTTGGTCTTCGTTGCTACTTTTCTTGAGCTGTGAGTCCAAATCTGTGCGAACGCATCACTCCGGTTCTATCTGATTGCTGCCCACGTTGACTGCATTGTAGCCTACCGTAACCAGGTTCACTTTCCTATTGTCTGTCCAAGATTTTCATTCTCGTTATGGTAAACGTAACCGCTTGCAAGTCGCCCTTGGACCCATTAACCGATTCGTCGGCTGTTTGTGGTAAAGCGTCTTGCCTAGAACCAGTTTCTGGTTCTTCGGGTGGTATGTAATGTGACCTCTGCAGTTCTTGCTTCCATGAGGCCTGCACTGGGTTGGATAGATAGCAGTATATCCTCCTACAAAACAGCAATGATTTACCTTATCATGGCCCTGCTTGTGTGAGGCACAAAGCGTATCTTCTAGTCCCAAATGATGAATTTGAAACATTGGTGAATAGAGTGGGTACCCTTCTATCATTTTTAGTTCTTTAGAAGGGAAGGTTGCTCAAACCTTTGTAAGTCTTGAACGTTCAGGCCTTCTCAGAACAAGCGTGCGTTCAGGCGATTGCATAAATAGTACGGCTTTGAAGGGTTCACCAACTATTGAGGCGGCGCCTGTAGATGGTAAACATCCTGATGTTATATTGAACTCAGCTGTGAGTAAGGAAGTTGTACAGACCAGTGTATCTGCGAAGGCAAAGCGACGCAAGATAAAGAAATCCATCAGTACAACCAAACCCAAGCTCAAAGATGTAACAGTGGGCTCCGTCGATCCGCCGTCCCCGGAAACCAAGGCAGAAAACTCTTTCACCTCATTGCCGGAATCCTTCTCCCGTGCACCTGCTGAGCAGGATATGAACTCAATCGCTGCGCCGGCTACTGCTACGGTGACGCGTGCCGTAAACACACCCCGTCGTAGTGATTCATTTACGGACAGCAGCCTTATCTTTAGGAATATCTCGGAGTCCTCTGCGGCTCATCCGAAAGATCGCATACTTGACGACCTTCATTGGTTCAAACTGAGTTTCTAAACTACTTCCACCCGGGTTTCCTGGGTTTACTGTTAGAAAACTTACTAGGCTTGGAAACATATCGGGTGATAGTACTAAATATAGACCTTGTCTATTACGCGTGGTCCTGTCTACACCGGAGGAGCGCTAAGCTTTTTGCGCTTCGCCTTCAAACTAATGGGTTCCGGAGTGAGTATGCAGCCGGATCTACCTTTACCAGATAGGATAAAGATTAAGGAAGCCATCAAAACCATAAAGCGCGTCGCGAAAACGGCGAGAATGGTTTATGTTTGGTGGGTTTTCGGGCAGTGAGCCGACGATCCACTTCCGCCCTACCAGAGACCATTCTCGTAGCACACAATAAGGGGCTCACCATACCAAACGTTTTCACATAGTTCTCAGTAATGTGCCAAGCCTGGCTAGCCAAACAACCTCCCCGTGGTGCCAGCTGGGCAGTTCGGGTAAATCCCGTTCCAGCAAATGGTTCGGTGGTAGTGTTTCAGGATGTGGTGGGATTTCGACTGGCAAGCGTTCTTCCTATAAAAATCCACAGATATCCGTTTAACAACACTGTGACGTGGCGGATGTGACTTGCCACTAAATAAAGTCACTGCCCCTTCTCTTTTCCGGAGGGTCATTCACATCGCACGAACGTCATTCGCTTCGAAGCCTTTCATCGATTCTTCCTTTGGTGGCGAACCCAGCGAACAAAACACACACAGAGTCACACAACATGGCTACTTTCAAATACACACGTAAAAACACTTCCACACGTCAACAAACAGTCACATATAAATTCCTTTGCTATTTGTCAAAATGTACTAATTTGTGTAATTACTGATCACACATGTCTGTATTACCATGAGCACGACTTGATGGTATGCCTCGCAATGACGAGAATAAATTGTTTATTTTATTTATTTTAATTTTAATAGACCACTCCCATCCTGGTGTACGCGCGTTCACTGAAACGTTCCGGGCTACGCAATACTGAGATCTGACCGCCCACCTGATCGTCGCGGAAGTGCAGTGGCCTTGTATATCAGATGTGATGTAAACGTATCAAAAACACACACATTTAACCCAGATGATAAAACTGGTGAAGTTCTTGCAGTTGAAAGCTGTACCTAATCAACGCAAGTTAAAATCGTGCTGCTGAATAGGAGCCCTGATAGCGCTTCTAGAAGTTTTGTTCCCTTCATCAGCACTCACTCTGCGAACAGATTCTTGATAATGGGGGACTTCAACGTCCCTGAAGTAGATTGGCATGACCCTTTTATGAGGCAGCGACAATAGGGTTGGCTGCCAAGCTAGTTGACTTGACACTGGAAGTACCCTTACACCAATTAGTCGGTCGACCCACCAGGTACATGGTGAGTCATGCTCCTTCTCTGTTGAAGCTAGTTTTTGCAAAGTCGGTTGGTTTTCTTAGTGAGCTTGTGTACGGTCCTTCTTTGGGCGCCAGTGACCATGCGCGTTTGTCATTCACTTGTGCTCCCAATAGAGACTACGTTTACGCAGGGTCCGGACTCCGAACATTTGGCACGCCGACCTTACGTCTATTAGAGTCAAGGCAGTAAGTTTCTTCTGCATCACCTTGCCGGATAATGATATACAGACGGCTTTGGATACGCTTAAGTCCTTCCTCTTTAAAATACCCACCCCGCAGCCCTATTTTGGTAAAGTAGAGTACCAAAGCGAAGCCACCATGGCTGGACTAAGTCGCACACAAGCTAATGAATAGACGGGCAAGACGCTGGCGGATCTACCGAACACTTCTCTCAGAATGTACTTTTAGGCGTTATCGTAAAACTCGAAACGCATGCAAGAGTCATTTACGAGCTACTAGACTTAGCTATGAGATGGAGCTGGCTAACTCAACCTCTGCAAATCCCAAAAGATTCTTCGGCTACGTCAAAAGGCGTAGTAACATTGGCTCATCTATCCCAGTGTTATTAGGCAGCAACGGCGCCACTGTCGCTACTGATCACGTAAAAGTATGTCTTCTCAGCGCGCAGTATGCCGGGACTTTTGTCCGGGATGAGCGATTGCCGCATGTTGACCTAGCAATTAGGGTCCCATAGGACTCCTGTTTAACACACGCCACAATTTCGGAGGCAAAAATTTCTCATCTTCTTAAGGGGTTAACTCCTGCTAAATCCGTTGGGATGGATGATACTCACCCTAAGATTTTGTACGAATTTACAAGCGAGCTATGTGGCCCAGTGACGTGTTTGTTTCAGTTGTCGCTACCCAGCTGCTCCTTTTCCAAGGACTGGAACGGTGCTACCGTCTGCCTTTTATTAAAAAGAGCGACAAGCATCTCCCTGCCAATTATAGACCGGTAAGTTTGACAAGCGTATTGGTCCAGTTATTAGAGAAGCTGGTCAGTGATGTGCTTGAAAACCATCCGCGGGAGTTTGGTCTGCTCAGTCCACTTCAACACAGCTTTCGCATGGGTCACTCCTGTATGACTAATTTGCTAGTTGCACGCGAATGTTGGGCGGATGCTTTGGATCGGGGTCATGCAGTAGATGTAGTGTTTATTGACTTCTCCAAGGCGTTCGACGCTGTATCACATTCTCGTCTTGCAACTTCGGTCCTATGGAATATCAGGGCGTGCATTAAAATGAATCACCGCGTTTCTGGAAGGGAGAGAGATGTGTGTCCGTATGGGGTCTAGTCTGTCTTTCCGTCAGTCAGTCCTCAGTGGGGTCCCTCAGGGTTCGGTGCGTGGCCCGTTGTTATTTTCTTTGTGTGTTAATGAGCTGCCCGAAATGCTGTAGGTACCATCTCTCATGTTTGCAGATGACCTAAAGTTTTGGCACATAGTGTCTAACTTCGATGGACCCCAGACTCTGTAACATGCCATCGATAAACTTTGGGACTGGACTGATCTGTGGCAGTAGCCCATAAATTATGCAGTGTTCCATCTTACGAATAAGGCCAAATGGCCCCCAACGCGTTATCTGCTTGGCGGTAATGAACTACCCATGTTTCCCAATTGGTAGATCTAGGGGTCACGTTGTCTTCAGAACTTAACTCCAGCGAGAACTGGAGGAAAGCTACGTGTAAAGGTTTCAGAATGTTGTGGACGATCCGCAGGGCTTTCGGGACAATCACGGGCGCTATGTTTGTTAGGTTATTCTCAGCATTTGTCAGGTCACAGTTGGAATACCGCATCCAGGCATGTCCACCTAGCTAAGTCAGGGACAGGATGTCAGTGGAGAGTGTTGAGAGTTGGAACCAAACTGGTCCATGGACTACGGAAACATTCCTACCCAGAAAGACTACTTTCGCTGGGAATGTTCTCAATACGCTATCGTCACCGTCGAAACGACCTATCGCATACTTACCGGTAAAATGGTACCCGATTCATCTAGGCTTTTCCAACCGGCTCGGCTTCCATCGCTCCGAGGTCACTCAATACAACTACAAAAAACTCGAGCAGATGAAGTCCGGTCAGACTTTCGTTTATCACACCGAGTGGTGGATTCCTGGAATGCAATGCCCGAGAACGTGATATTGGCACCAACAGTGAAAGAGTTCGAACACCGACTCGACGTTCTTGGGCTTCAGTTCTTAACATTCCCCTTCACGTCCTAGCTTATTCGTCTTATTGAATTATTAAATATATAACGTTTTTTTTCTTGACGCTTTTATTATTTTCGTACTTCTCTTTCTTATTTCACGTGACCGGTGCGGCGGGGACTGCCAGTGCAGGTCGCGTGGGTATTAATTGGTTGACGGTTGTGTGATTCGCGCGCGCTGAGCTAACTCTTTTGGATTCCAGTTATAGCCGACGAATAATACCCTGGATCAACGACGCGCCACGGAAGGAACATCCACGGGGATTTATCCTACTGTTCAAGTCCCACTTGAACTTGAACTTTCTCATCGAAAGCTGGGCTCTAACCAATGGTGGAAATTTTGTTGCGGGCCAAGGTGAAATGGAACACCAGGCGTCAAGAGGGCAATCGCCAAACTTAGAAATTACTTAATAAGGTTTCAATAATAAATAGGAATGAACTGCATATGTTTATAAAGTGCCACAAGAATGTAACGTTTGTAGTAAGATAGTGCGCCGTAACCATGGTAACGTAACCCGAAAATTCTAAGGGGAGTAACTGCAGTGAAGAGACCGTTTGATTGCACTATGGCGGTTAAATTTAAATATCTTTGGTACCAACTGGTACATCCGTTTTACGGCGTAAATAAATTGCCTTATGAGTGCAATGTACGGCTGGCATAAATTATTATAAACCGTTTAATGGTGTTACATTGGATGCGATAGATTAACATTTTAATAAGGTAAAATGAATAAACTAAGGAAGGCCAATAAGGCAGCGGAAAAGCAACAGATGCGATTGGGTGGAAAATGCGTTAAACGAATGTAGCAATACCTCGGATTAGGGAATGCTTTGTAATGTTGCATGTATTGAGACTTAAACTGACTGACTATTGTAAACGGAATTTACTTTTTGCAATGCAGCAGGTAAAAGGTTGAGAAATCCACACGGACTGTTAATTGCACAAATAATCTACACAGAGGACATGAACTGCAACATTTTACGGAAACTCATGTACCTGGGCTATTCCTAATGAACATAAATACGCAAATAATAAGCGTGCAACTTACAGATGGTGCTTTGAAGGTAAACTGGAAGTGAACGTAATTTTGTAAATCTGCGGAATTGCACAAGGAATCATTGGTATGACAAAAGCATGACTATGTGCATGGTTGATGAAATACTTAAAAAGAGGTTCAAAGTGGATAAGGAATTACGAAAAACGGACAATTTCTATTAATGTATTGCTGTGTATATAAATGCATAATTGGAGATGAGCATGTATTGAATAACATTTGTTGTTGGTGTGTATGAGGGGGAATATTTACAAATGCAAATGCTGTGCTAATAGTTTTAGTTTGTTGCGAAGTGCTAAGCAAATAAGAATAATATCTAACGTCTTCATATGCCCAGATGCGTATGTAAACCCAATATAAAAAGCGTAAGTTTATGCCTGATTCTAAAATATATATGTATATATATATACTATATATATAAACATATATATAGGTATATATATGCATCCGTCTTAATATGCTACGTAAATAGATATTGTTGGGCGGAGCCTGAGATACTAGTCGGTAATCAATGACACGTAATACATGTCAAATACGACAGTATAGACGTCGTAGGCGACTGAACCCAAAGCGTATTGTGTAGGCTACAAGAATAGGAAGGTAATCAGACGGAGCGAGAAACTTGCAGCGTGGTACTCACCAAAACGGTTTGTGTCAACGGACGTGCGGTCAGTACAACAAATGGAAGTTTTGAAGGATAAAACCACCGTTAAATCCAAGGTTACAAAACACTGAAGTGCTTGTTTTCCGGTACACTACAAGGGCCTCCCCCTAGAAGGCTGAAGAATGGAAGCCTATGCTGGAGCTGTTAGCGGGGGTAACGGAAGGTGAGGGTGGATGAGAATATTTGCAGGGGCTTGAGTAAGTGCTTCAAGGTGGGGTGTGTAGCAGATTTCGCTGAGTCCAGGCTTTGCTTAGTTATTATGTATGACGATCGTGTGGACCAGAGTACATCATCGGTGGGCTGGTCGGACTTCAAAAAACTGGATAGTCCAGAAGAAAGGCCGACAGGACCTTCCGTTTGCTGCAGACCCGATGGTGCGCTTGGGAGGTGTCACTCCCCCACCGCACTTTAGTCCACGGTCCTCGTCCCATGAAGAAATTTAGGCGTCCTCGTCCCACGGAGAAATCCGGGCGTCCTCGTTGGCAATGTCTAGGCGGTGTTTGGGGACCAATCGGTTCGTGGGTGTCTGCGGTCGAGGGCGACTGTCTGTTCCCTGGGTGAGGAAGGGGGCTTTGGGAGGCTGGCGAGTCACTCGGGGGTGGTGTTGAGCCGGTTGGCGAGTCACTCGAGGGTTGCCTTGGAAGTTCCGGCGGTTGAGTTTCTGGAAGGTACACCTCAGAGGGGGTGGGCAACGGTCGAGGAGGGGACTTGACGCCCGAGAGGGCGCCGCACTGCTTCGGTGCGGAGGAAGACGTGGGTGCCGGTAGAGTGCCCGCTGTGCATGTGCACATCGCTAGTCTGTTCGTGGGGCGAGGTCGGGCGTAGTGAACGCATGCGTTGAGCTAGGGAGGACGCAAAGATAAGCGGAGGCACACTCGACCATGAGGGAGGTAAAACGGATTCTCCTGGTAACTTGAGCGTCGTGCCGTAAACTAGCTCTGCTGGTGCACACTGAGAGTCAGCTTTGATGCTGCTGTGAATGCCAAAGAGAACGAGCGAAATGTTTTTGCTCCAGCTAGGGTCGGAGGAGGCGCTGAGAGAAGCTTTAAGCTCTATGGAAGCGTTCGACTAACCCGTTGGCCGCTGGCTGATACCCTGTGGTGTGAATGCGGCGACAGCCTAAAAAGTTGCAGAACGTATCGAATTGTGAAGATTCGAAACGCGTTCCTCAGGCAGATGTGATGGTGGATGGGCACCCGTAGTGCGAGACCCACCGGTCCAAGAAGGCCTGGATAACAGTCTCAGCTGTGCAGTCTGTTACGGAGATGGCTTCTGGCCATCTGGTGAAGCGGTCGACCCATGTAAGAAGATATACAAATCCGCGTGGCGGAGGCAATGGACCTACTAGGTCTAAGTGTACATGCGAGAACCGAGAGTCCGGGGCAGGAAATGAACCAAGAGGACTGCGGGTGTGATGATGTACTTTAGAGCGCCGGCATTGAAGGCAGGCGCCAGCCCAGTTACGAACATCTTTGTTTGCGCGTGGCCAAACGAAACGTTCGGTGACCGGTTTCAAAGATGCACGGATACCGGGATGTGATAGTAAGTGCAGTGCGGCAAAGACTGTGCGTCTGAAGGAGACGGGCACGAGGGGTCTAGGACAACCTGTGGAAGTGTCACAGAGAATGGTTCCTTCCGTGGTTTGGAGAGGAACAGGTTGCACATGCAGCAAAGTGGACTGCAGAGTGCGCTGCATATCTTCGTCTTGAGCCTGAGCCAATTCCATGGCAGCAAGGTCGACGGTAGGCAAAGACTGCAGAGTGTGGTTGACGCATGCGAGAGCGTCAGCAACGGGTTTGCCGACACCTGAGACATGACGTATGTCAGCAATGGACTGCGTGACAAAGTCTAAGTGTCTTGTTTCCCGTGGTGAGTATTTGTCGCTAGCAGAGTTGAAGGCAAAGTTAAGGGGCTTGTGGTCAGTGTAGACCGTGGAAGCGCGGCCTTCAAGTGTGTGCCGGAAGTGACGTATCGCTAGGTAAATGGCCAGCAGTTCTCTGCCAAACGTGCTGTGGCGGGATTCCGCTGGCTGCAGGCGCTTGGAGAAGAACCCAAGGGGTTGTCATTGCCCACCAACCCGTGGTCGGAGGACGGCTCCTACCGCGACGTCTGAGGCATCAGTCGTAATATAAAGAGGTGCAGTCGATTTTGAATGAGCGAGGAGGGCTATGTTGGAGATAACATCCTTGAGCTCGGCGAAGGCTGCCTGTGCTGTCAGGGAAAGCGAACTTACGTTCATTTCCTCTGAGTAAGTCAGCCAGTGGCTGCATGAGCTGAGCGCAGCGCGCAATAAAGAGTCGATAATAGTTGACCAAACCACAAAATCGACGGAGGTGCTTGAACGAAGTTGGAGCTGGGAAGTCCTTGATTGCCTGGATCTTATCAGGAAGGACTTCGAAACCAAACGAAGAAACGAGGTGGCCCAGGAATTCTACCGTTGATTTGCCGAGTGCGCACTTAGTCGGGTTGACTGTGACACCGTGTTGGGTCAAGCGCTGGAAGAGAGTTCGAAGATGCTCGAGGTGCTCTTGTTCCGATGAACTGGCTACTAAGATATCATCGAGGTAGGAATATGCGAAGTCAGGTGTGTCTCGGAAATTCGAGAATATACTATTTATTTATTTATTAAGTCTAGGCCACGAGTGACATCGTGGATGAAGCGTTGGAAGGTTTGTGCGGCGTTGCACAGTGCAAATGGCATTCTTAAAAATTCAAACAAACCGAAAGGAGTGATTACGGCTGTTTTAGGAATATCATTGTCTTCCACGGGTATCTGGTGATAGGCGCGAACTAGATCGATCTTGCTGAAGATCGTCTTACCTGTGAGGCATGCGGTAAGGTCCTGCATGTGTGGGCTGGGATACCTATCTGGGACGGTTAGGCGATTGAGTGCGCGGTAATCACCGCAAGGGCGCCAGTCACCAGATTTCTTGGGGACCGTCTGTAAGGGCGAGGACCAAGGGCTGTCTGAAGGGTGGATTATTCCAAGTTAAAGCTTGTGCTCAAACTCCGCCCAAGCTACCTTTAGTTTCTCAGGCGATGGTCGGCGTGGACGGCATGACACAGTTGACCGATGACCATAGGTGGCTATTGGCGTGCCATTGGCGGCACTGAGGCTAGTTGACAGCGAAGTGGTAGGCTCACCTGGCGTAGGGGGAATGACGCTGACTTCCGCCCCGGAATCAACTAAGAACTGGATATCGGAGTCATAATCCCTAATGTAAATGGCACGATGTTGAGCTTTGCTGACGTTCGTGGCCATTACAGGCCGGCGTGACGAATCATGTATAGCGGAGTAGCTACACGGCTGTACGCACTTACGGGCTTTAGCACCGAAACGCCAGTGGTAAAAACAGTAACCTGTGGCATCAGGTTTTGTGCGACGGGGCGAGGATCCGGAGCGGTTGTGGTGCTTACGGTTTAAAGTGAGTTCCTCGATCTGGAGCTGAAGCGACGCTATCTGCAATGATAATGCGTCTATTGCCGACGGCGTACTAGTCGCACCTGTCGTGGTTGCGCCAGCACAAAGCTGCTTAGGTGCTTTGGTTTTAGCCTCTGGCTGGTGTCATTCCATGACGCGGTCTGCTAGATCTGCAATTGCTGCGAGTGGCAACCCACTTGCTACCGCTAGGATAGCCTGAGTGCTTTCAGGAAGGCGTTGCATCCACAGCTCGCGGAGAACCCCGGCGTCCATGTTGGACGTGCCGATGAGCTGTTGCACTTCGCGCAACAAGGCTGAGGGCAGCTTATCTCCTAGCTGCAGATCACTAAATAGTTGCTGCAGACAGACCTTGTCAGAAGGCGTGATTCGCTGAATAATAGCCTGTTTAATAGTCTCGGATTTTATTACTAGAGGGTGCAAAGTATGATGTCTCTGAGGAAGACACGATATTAGCTGATTATACATGGCGAAATCAGAAGAAATCTTACGAATATACAATACGGATTCTAGGTGCAAAAACCAAAATAAAGGATCATTCTACCAAGAAGGGGGAGGGCCTAACGCAACAGAATTGACCATGACAGGCAGAACAGCGTTCACTGCGCATGGAGACGGCTTATTCTCTAGATAATCCATTGCAAAAAGCAGATAAAAATGTGGTAGGTGAGGAAACGATATGATCACAAGTAATGAGTCCCAAAATCACTGGAACGAGCTCACCAGAATGAAAAATGCAAAATGACGGGCTGTGTGTTCCTGATAGGGGGTCACCAATTGTTGGGCGGAGCCTGGGCTACTAGTCGGTAAGCAATGCCACGTAATATGTGTCAAATACGACAGTATAGAAGTCTGAAGCGACTGAACCCAACGTGCATTTTGCAGGTTACAAGAATAGGAAGGTAATCAGAGAGAGCGAGAAACGTGCAGCGAGTTACTCACCAAAACGGTTTGTGTCAACGGACGTGCAGTCAGTAAAACAAGTAGACGTTTTAAAGGTTAAAACAACCGTAAAATCCAATGTTACAAAATACCGAAAGAGCTTGTTTTCCGGTACATTAAAATATCGATGTTTATATGTATATTTATCCGCATATTTATACATGCGTATTTATATATTCATATATCGCATATACATACGTATACATACGGATGCGTGTGCTTATATATGGACATATTCATAAATAACTACGTTCGTAAATTTTATAACGGTATATGATATTACATACTAAGATGGTTGGCGGCATCCGGTTTCGGATTTGCCTGTCACTGTGGCAAGCCACGGAACGCCTGCGCGTACAGAGGGACCATGAGTGGGTTGCGCTGCACCACCCACAGCTGCGTCCACACACCCCATATACAGTGTAAACCCGAAAGAATAAGACCGGGGGGCATGTGGCTGGATGCCGCATTTCATCATCGGAGCCGGCTCATACTCCTTCACAGGCAAACACAAGCAAGCTGTATTTGCGGTATCAGCCGCATACAATGCGGGGACTGGACCGTAGTCCGCTCCACACTGAGTGCATGGAACCACTCTTTGATCCGAACACGGCCACAAGGACAGTGCACCCCGTACCGTCCAGCAACGACCAACTGTCTCCTGGAGCCAGTATGGACGAGGTAGTGGGTAATAGACAGGTAGGCGCCTTGTCGACATGCACATCAAGCGCAGCTGCACCGAGGATAGCAAGGAACAGGCAATCACTTAAAAGATATCTAAGAAAACAAATGGAGTGATGCATAAGGAAACGGTGACATAAATCTTACATTAAAGGGCATATGAAGTAAGTTGTTTACAAAAGCATCGGAGGTAAGTTCACGAGGTCAGAAAGTATAGTTAACGGAAATGTCAGAAACACGAACATGCTATGGGAATTGACTACAAATGCCTTAAGCGATGTGTGCATATTTATAGAAGAGATTAAGGCAGACATTCATATGAGCATGAAAAGCATTGGGACAAAATAAAAACCCCACACGTGAACTAAATAGACTTAGCATACAAGAACGCGGTTAGTAAATGGAATGCAGTGCACCTACAAACGCTACGCCGTTACGACGCAGGTGAACAGAGTGAGCAAGAATGACCTCTCTGACAAATAATCCCTAAGATGCTTGTTCTCATTCTCTACCCTGTTGGTCGTATGGCATTCAAAAAGCCCAGCAACCCTTTGTCTGTGAGCCGCCAAAGTGCCTGCGTGTTGAAACCACGTTGCACACAAATACCGGTAGCATTCAGGATTGACACGCCGCACCGCGTTCGATAATCTTTCAAATACCGACGCATCAAGAGTGTATATCAGGTTATGAAGCCACGCGCGTAACTGAATTCGGCGAGCATCTGATATCCCACGGATGCGACCGCAACGTCTAGCCATGTCCACTTTAACATGGTACCGGCAAAACACAATCTTCGCGTTGGGATAGAAACGTCGAAACGCCCGCAACTGAGCAGCACATTTGTCCTTCACCACCGTGCGGCAACGTATGCTGCTGGGCACCATCTCCCGCTTTGCCTCCACCGCTTGCCCATAGCTATAGGACGTCTCCTCCGGTAATATGGCGTAGAAGAAAGAAATCCCTAGACCTGTGACGTCCACGAACATGCAATGCCACAATATGTACCCACCATAATTTAATTGGTGTGTCGCATCGCACAATAGCACCTCGCCATGACGCTTAACCATGCCACGGACAACAGATGGAGTGGAGAAGACATGCCGAATCTGGCTACCCTCAGACACCAATCGGCAAACACCGTGACTTTCAAACATCGTTGACACCTCAGACACTTCACATGACGTTCTATTTCGATGACGAATGCGCAGAGTACTTAGGTCCATACGGATTACACGTTTGCCGTACTCCTGATAGATGAAACGCTACAAATCCGGCATGCTGTGAAAACTGTCCATCAAGC
>CALYDF020002295.1:0-13911 GCA_944474145.2 Dicrocoelium dendriticum | reverse complement strand
ATACAACTAATTTGCACTACAATTTACAACGCATTTCCTCATAATTACTCCTCTTAGGCGCTTCAGGTTTAATAGATAAACGATCCCGTCTCTCTATTCTCTATTTTAATCAAATGTTTTTCAGATGGCTGCTTTTTTCTCGCGTCAAATTGCCGGATGTCATTTGCTTTTCTTTCACTGGCTAACAGACCTTATCGTAACTTTTGAGCATTAAAACTGCATACCAACTTTACGCATACATCTTAGGAAATAGGAAATAAATGCAACAACTGAGGAGTTATGTCAGAATATTTATTCAATTTCAGTAACAAATAAATCTTTGATCATACTGCTTATGTAAGTAGGATGCTTTCGTAAGTATTGTATTACCTCCTTAAGTACAACCTCCTGCTGCGAAAGAAAAGAAGCAATACCTTATTCTTGTTTATTCTGAGAAACGATATTTTAGTTGGAATTAGACAACCAAGCAAACCAGCTTATGTTATTTAAAATCCACCGTATTTCCTTATTCGTTTCATACGAATCCATGTTTCTACCTATTTACCTAAATTTCAGCAGATCCTTGAATTTAATCAGATCTGCATATTGATGAAAACGGAGGAATTAGAACATCGTGCATTGAGCGAATATTTCCATCTTAAAGGATGTTCACCACCTGAAACTCACCAGGATATGTACAATAAGTTCCATGACAATACCCTTTCATATGCCATATTTAAACCTTGGTAGTAAGGGATTGATCGCGGCGGGGTTTGTATTGAAATAAGCCCAGGCCTAAAAGGCCATTAACCGGCACCACCGAAGAAAACATTGGCCTGGTAACAAACATGTTCATGGAGGGTCCCTTATCAACAACTCGTCAAATAGTAGGGAGTTTGGGCATTACGCAGAATCGAGCAGATAATAATCCAAGGAAGAAACTAGACTATTCAAAAGTTTCTGGTAGATAACTGCTACGTTTTTTAATGTGATATAAAAGAACACGTTGACAATGAGGTAAGTACCGAGGAATTTCTTACACTATACATCACTATGGATGAGTGTCGGGTTCAGCACTTTCAAGGATAACGAATAGAACAATAAAAGAAGTGAAAGCGTGCAATGTCCCTTAAGCCATAGATGGCTATTATATGCAGCTGGCAATGCTATGACATGCATTTTTGGGGTTTACCTGGTTTGATATACCTAGATTTCCTTGGAGGATATCAAAGCATCACATGGAAATTAGTAATGTGTGCTTCTGAACAACTCAGAGAAGCATTCGCGTAAAGAATCCAGGAAGGCTAATAAGTAGAGTCAATTTCCACAGCCGCGATGCTCTAGCCTACACCCCTTCCATTGCTCAAAACAATCCAAGACTGTAGCTACCAGCTTATTCCCCACCCACCGGATCCACCGGACCTTGCTCTCTCTGAAGTCTCCTTCTTCCATATTTGAAAATATCTAGCTGTCAAATGTTTTCTCAACGAAAGTAACGTCGTTGAACTGTAGAAGCTTTTGTAGAGTCACAATCTGCATTCCTTTTCACTGGGACAAAGTTGCTTTAAAATCACTGTAGCAAATATGTGGTGCTTGAGTGTGATTAATTTGAGAAATAAAAGCATTGTAGATTCTATATCTAGTTTGGTATTTTGAGGCTCAAAACACTTCTGTCAACAACGTATTTCAACTTAGCAACACAGAGTCTAAGTGAGTCCATCTATCAGTGAACTTCACAGCTTGGTGTAATGCCTTCCCTACATATAAAACCGACCGAACTAGTATGCACTCTGTTCATCAATTTTACATTTATTATATTCATAAAATTTATTATACAAAGAATAATATAATGGCAAATATCCATGTTGCCAAACTATACTGATGACTCACAATAGTCCTTTTCATTTGTAGTAAACAAAATATAAAATGTTGTTATGGATAGATAATGATTTGTCTACCAAACAGCACACAGAATGTATTCGTTGTTACAGCATAACCCCTAAGGAATGTGATCGAACAAAGCTTTTACAAGCTGCGAAAAGTAATATTAGGCTCAATAAATATAATGTAGAAATCAATGTTAAACCAGTTGGTCACTTGGTGTATCGGGGGATGTCAGAATAATTTCCCTACCAACGTTTAGTAATAATCCTCACTGGAGCAATTCGCAATTATTGGGCTAAGTTCTTTTTATTAAGTCCTTTTCTGATATAAGGTTTTAACGAACTCGCTTTTGCAGTGTCAACATTCAGCATATCACCGGCAACCATTTTTATCCAGAGCAGGTGACATGGAATTTACCATATGATACAGCAACTAGTGTGTTGCTGCTAGTTGATAAGCCGACTGGTAAACATCATTTACACGGTTGTGTGAAACCATATAGGTAAGCACTTTCTCGTATTCATCGTGCATCAGCTGAAAAACACAATCTAAAATACCGCGAGATGCTCCTTGCAAGTTAGTTGCAAACGTGGTGACCGCGTAGCAAGTTCACAAGCCTTATTCATTCCTATTTTTACGTAAAGTAAACAGAGATTATTCACGGTTAATACCAGAAAATTATGGCAAAGCTAGACAAATAATATACTCCGTGGGGAATAAAATGATTTGGCATTTCGTTCTCAATCAACTGATCAAGCAGATTACTGGCACTTTCAACACCACTTCCACGAAATTAGTTCAATGATGCGACATTCATGTTTGCAAACAGAATTTAAATGAATACACAAGTAAATCTAATTATTCCAACCTTGGTTACAGAGTAAGTCGTTTAACCTTGTACAACAGTTTACATTTATAGATCCTTATTTCATCCGTCTAAATCCAGGCATTCGCAGCAATAAGATGATGACATTCGTTATTTTATATCAGAGGGAAAGAAAAAAACAAGACACAAGTTAGAGCATTTAGAAAATTGCTCGGCTTTCGATGGTAAACCTTTGTCTGTAAAAACATTTGAATCCAAAATGGTTTGCATTCGCGGTGGTTTACTATATCCTCACCAGTTAGGGACAAATGTTCTTGCTGTAGACGACTAAGCATAGTTCGGATTGCTATAGTTTGATTTGCCAAAAGGAGCCCATTTCGTGGTAAACAGCAACTGAGCTTCTTGTGAAAACTACACAACCTCTAGACTAGTTTCGAATGACACCGCACTTTTTCAAACCATGCGGCTTAACCAATGCCACATCAATTTTTCCAACAAAGCTACAGACAGACTACAAAAATTTTGACAATAATGCTGGAGAAGAGTGGTTTATAAGAGTAATGACTCTGAAAATATTGTTACAGTAGTTATCTGATATAAAGAATTCTGATATATTGATTTAAAACATATTTACTTAACTGACAGCAGAATTCTGAATTTGGTTGTGGTGAAATGAGAGCTACCTAGATAATCACAGTTGGTTAACGCAGACGACGACATTGCGATTCTGCGACTTGTCTCAGCAGTTCTAAGAGCGCTATCAAGTTGAATTATTTCATCATTTGCAGAAGGCCTTAACCAGCCTAATTGTGTTCGTGTCTAGCTGAAGCCGCGTGATAGCAATGAAAGCAGGAAGTTTACCGAGGCGAGAGAGCCTATTGCCGAATTACACAAATGGATTGGTTTTGTGATTCTGCAAATATGCTAAGGCCATCTGGACAACCAGCACGGTGCACTCCTCTTTAAAATAGCGTCGTTTGTCGTTTTCTTTGATATTGTTTTCAACTCTTTGGTCACATCAGGTATAAGGCACTTGTCGTGTATTGTCCCCAAACAGGGTCAACATTTTGGTTAACGATAACTTTAGAACAGCAGAAATTAACGAAAAGTTAACAAATTAAGCATTAAGCGTGTCCTTAACAATGCCAGTGCGTATTTTGAAGGTGAGATTTCAAAGCTTATCACAATAACTCATCTCGATCGCTCCAGGCTGAGGCGTTAGTGGTACTGTGTTGGCACTCATCTCTAGAACAAAGGTAGGGTTTATTTTTCAACTGTCCGCGCAGTATTATTTTACGGTTGCACGACTTGTCTTATTCGTACAGCCGACTAGCGCGTTCTCTCTCTTTTCCAGCGGACTAACCAAGGCAAACGAGGAAGTGAAAAGCAAGGCACTGTGGGTGGTTATGGGTAAGTTGGGTTGTCCAAATTAAATTGCAAGCCTAATGTAATGTCTGCACATTGGTTTACTGGCGATGGTGCAGCTAAGAGTATATATCTCGGAAGAATTTACCTTAGTCTATGGAGTGAAACAAGGTAGTATCCTAGCTCTTGCCGTGTTTGATATTTACCAAACTGCTATGGTGCCTTGTACTTTTAATGCCGCTTGTGATTATAGTGCTCTTGTGGAACACAGTATTGATGGTCTGTTGCTGAACATTTGTCGTTTCGAAGCGACAGCGATGTTGTGAGCGACAACCATCCATATGTCGCAAGTATCAGATGACTAATCGTTCTTTGTACAGAGCGCGGAAAAATTGCAGCACATGACTTCGGCTCTCGCTTTCACATCGTGAGCTTCAGGCTGGCAATCTACGCAGTCAAGAATCTTTGGCACTTTTAGCATTCACCAAAATCGCAGACTGGGGGTCTGATCCAACTGCGGTGCGCAAGTGACTTGTTAGAATTAGCATGGAAATTGTGCTAAATTGGGTAGGTAAAATCAACGTATCATCAGAAGACAAGCGAAATACGCACCCGCTTATCAAAGGCGACTGCTGTGCTTAGTAAACTGAAGAAACTTGTTTGGGCTAGCCATTAAGGTATCGTCGGGACGAAGAATCTTGTATACAAGTCGATGCTGCTGTCCGTTCTGTTATACGGTAGAGGAACGTGGATGAGTCACAGGAATGAATTCAAGTCTGTGGAACCATTTCATCAACAGTGACTGCGAAGGATTCCGCACAGTGTTGCAGACACGGAACTGCTGCATCACAATGACATATATACAGTGGACTACATACCTTCTGTGCAACACGGAAGGTGACTGTAGAATATCAGCTGAATGAATACCATAACAATATCAGTACAAAATTGTATTGCCAACTTAGTGCGGAGAAGCGGCAATTCTAAGCCAGAACTTGAGCTGCCAGGAAACGAAGAAGTTAAGTTTATCACGAAGTAATTATTATGTTAGAACATGAGCATGGAAGCCAGTTACTCGGCCCAAATGGCATAACGTGCTCAAGTGTAATGTTACCAAAGTAAAATGTATGGCACTACTGTAGGCGGAGAAGTGCCGGATATAGAAGCGGCGGAGGTCGATGGATTCCAACTAATTGACGTGCAGTGTACATAGTGTTGTAACACATGCGGTTGAGTGTGCCTGCGCCAAGCGGCCCCGGTGAGCTACCAACATTTCAACTTGAGTTTACCCCCAAAAAACAAAAATGTTTGCCTATTTGTAATCAGCGCTCCGATTGTTGGCTGCGCTTACTACGCATCTCTATGACTTGCTAACCAATGCCAATAAGGTGGTTAATGTGATTGGTGTGCCGCATCGTCGTTACAGTTGGCCTGTACGTTTACCTGGGTTTTTCTGTTTTTGCATTTCAGAGGTAGTTTGTTGATTGATATCCCCGATGTGGTCGCGCATGATAAAAATATTTGAGATTTTGCATACTTGTCAAAATGACCTCTGCCTGGAAAAGTTGCACCAGGAGACAGAGATACGTCACTGGCTGTATGGATGCAAGGTGATAGTGACCGTGCTAAGATCAAAAAATACATCATTTAGTTTGAAAGGGACTAAAGCCCAACATTCGTCATGTGTATGTCTGGAAAGTATGATTCCTAACCTAGTTACAGAGGAATGCTCTTGCTTCTTATATTTAATGTGTGTGGACGGGCTCCGTTAAAAGAAAAGTGCTTCCATCCCTTGCCAAAAATTTTAATTATTCGGGTTAACATTGCAAATCGGATGGATTGATGGAGCTATGGTTAGTGAGAAGCGAGCTACATATCGCTCTTTGCAGTCGTAGGCGAAAAGCAAACCTCGTATTGAGGTTACATTATAAGGCAAACGCGGAATCCCAATAGCTTTTCATGTAGGCCGTCACAGTAATTTTGGTAAAATAACAGGTGGATAGGCCAAATATGAATTTCGACTGAAAGTATCCATGACGGTATTTGAAAAATATATTCAAGTGTTTGCTAACGGTATTTAGGTAGATATTAAAAAAAACTGAGTCAAAATCAGTGGCAGAAAACACGACTATATCCATAACAAGTATATAACTGCTAAACGATTTTTAACCACATAGTTTAATGGGCATGATTACCTATGCAAGGATGTACGGAGGCAAAAACGCTTAACAAAAGCTAGATATGCCTCGGACATGCATCTTCGAAATGCGGAGGGAAAAGGTAGTACTAGGAAAAATGCAAAGAATAAAAGACAATCCCAAAAAGAGAAACATAAGAGATAACTTGCAAAACCTTTTATAAACACCAGAAAGATGCGCAATACCCAGCACCGAGCATGGTTGGACACCACATTCCACCATAATCAGCTTAGACAGTGATCAACTAACACGCATAAGAAGCTACAGTTGGTGAAGAAACTTGCCAATACAACAAAGAACAGGATATCCGATTCCGTATTTCTGTAGCCTGTGAAATAGGGTGCGGTGATACAAACGTTTGAAAGCTTTGGAGAAGTCCATAAAAATGACTTCAACTCAGAGCTTAATATCAGCCACTTCTTTTTAACTTCCTCGTGCGATTAGCAGGTTGTTGGTGCGCAACCGGTGTTGACGAAGCCATGCTGCTCCGGTGCCAAGTTGCATTTTTCCAGGTCGTCCAGGACAGCCTCAGCAAAGAACGCTTCCATCGACTTCGCGAGAACAGGGAGGAGAGTCACTGGGTGATGGTTTGCAGGATCTGAACGGCTAACGCCTTTAAAATTTGGGGTGCTAATGCCACGCTTCTACATAGTGGGCACTTGCTGTTCTTCCAAACATCTTTGGATGGATTGTGACAGTGGTTCAGCTAGCTTACTGGCCGCAGCCTTCAGTGATTTCGAGCGGATGTTGTCTGCTTCCCAAGAGCCTTGATAGCGCAGTGAGAGTAACTTACTTTGCACAACAGCTGGGTTGCAAATTGCACGTATAAAATATGGAGTCGGTAATGTGCACGGAGTTGTGAGTCAGACATCGGATGCGAGTTGGAAATAGTTCGTACTTTAGCCGCAGGGCTTTAGCTGCTTCTTCGACACATTGTACTCTACTGCCGGCTGTAAAATTTAGTGGGATGCGGTGCTTCACTTTACGAAGATTGTAGACTTGCCCATACAGTATGTTGCTATTTGCTAGGAATGGTGTGCTAGGCACGGTTGATAAGTTATATTTCCTCACGGACCATTGCAATGCAATGTTTGCCATTGATCAGTAAATTGGCCAAGTCTCTGAGTCGGGAATAATCTTGCAGGCACGTCATGCTGAATCTCTTATTGCCATACATTTTCGAGTGCTGCTTCTTGGGATTGAATGCATTTTTGTGAGACGAAGGGTTTTGGTCTTCGATGTTCTGTTAAAGTTGTCGCTGAGTCTTTCAACGAACTCTGTCCTAACATTGTCAATGTCAGTGATTTTCGAGAATTCACAAGCAGATGTCTCGTCGAGTTATTTCAAGACGAGATATCATGTGGTTGTATGAATTCAGTTTCAAGCTTTCCATTGGATGCTCTGTATAACACAGCTGAATGTTATTAATACATGGTCGCCCAGACCAAATGGCCTCTCCAATGTATGCCCTAATGCAACTTGTTTAATCTTTGTAATCATATGGAAAGGGCGAGGAGAATTGCGATTGAATACTAAAATGGACAACGCGGATTTGTGATTTAGCACATTTTGATTACCACCTGGAAAGTGATTTAGCAACCTTACATTGATATAATATATTTATTTAGCAAATTGTATGGGCGGTGAAATTTTGATTGCTGTTAATCCGGGAAATATTTATTTGACCCAACTCTCAACCAGTTTTTAATATAATACCGTCGCACCCATTATGACGCTAATCATTTTCACCTGCATTGCTTACAGCGCTATGCAGCACAGTAAGCAGGGTAGCGTTTCACACTCCCTTAGCCTGATTGTCCGCTTGATCCCATTCACCCGCTTGCACGTTAGAATGCTGGTGACCAAAGTAGTAGTCTCGTGGATACGGGAAACAAGCTGTTCGTTCGGATGTCCTTGTTGTTTATACAAGCTTATTATAACTAAGCAAATTTTGGACCAAGTAACGCCTAGGAAAGAAGGGGAAAGTGGACGCCATTTGCCGCATTTTCAAATAATACTCGGGTGTAAAACACTTTTTGTGGAAAATGTAGACCGGGAAACGAGTTGCATGAGTTGTCGTTTCAAATAGTATATCTCCGGTGTTATTATGAACAAAACAATATCTACCAGCATATTGTAAATACTCTGGGAACCTACGCTGGAAGAAAATATATTCCATAAAACGAGCATGAAATACCCGAAGAACTCGCTTCATGTGAAATTTCTCTGAAAATGAAGCTATCACTCGTACCATTATTAAGGTAGTGCATAAGATGACAGATGATGAAACCATTTGCAAATAGCACCTTACTCAAGGAATGTAGTATGGAAGCTATGAATGAATTGTCTCTTGAGAAAGCGATTTGCAAGTATCTATCTTTCGGCAAATTTACTTGCACGGAGCGTAGAGAGCACCTAGTGTTGCAGTAAGACGAGGAAGCTAACTGCGTTTTGGTACGCATTGGCATGGATAGGTCCACTGATCACTTGAGTGCGTCAGAGATTCTCGTATTCATACTAAATATAAATGTGGAATATCAGATTACGGCAGAATTAGCATCGGTCTGCAGCACGCATGCGATCATAACTGTGGAGGACGTTTTAGTTGAACTACACAACGTTTGCAACACTATGACCTGGCGTAGAATCGAGTTCCGGGTGTGACATTTAATGTAGGGAGAAATATGGCTGGAGTCAGGAAATGTCCGATAGGACAAATCTGGACACAGTTGAAAGGTTCTCATATTACTGCAGCCCTTCTCATAACTTATGTCCTGATACAACATTATCTCCTTGATGTTGAATTAGATATACCTTGCGTATCGAAACCTGTCGTTTCATTTGTTAAATTCGTTCGGAGACATGCTCCGATTTTGATCCAGTATTATGTGTTAAACTTTCACACCTCCTGGAGATGGATATTTGTAATATGTTCCTGTTTCAACTTTACAAACTCCAAAACGAAATAGCTGAGTTAATCGCTTTAAACAATGGAGCAGATGCACAGCCGTCAGATCTTACCTGGCTATAAAATTTGGCATTTATGGTCGGCATCACATCTCACATAAATAAATTTAACTTGAAAATCCAGGGAAAAGAGAAACTCCGCTTAGATTTCTTAATAATCATCAACGGCTTTCAGACAAATCTATCATGGATTGCAATACAAATGGAAGATAACGTTGCACAATTTTGCTGTTCTACTGAGTTTTGCGAGAATGTCGTCGCAAATATATCACCAGATTTGCCGAGGATAGTTATTCCTGATAGTAGGCGGCAATCTTATAGGTATTGTTAGATCTTGATAAACTAGTTGTTAAAATTCACTTCATTCAAATTCCTTTAACTGCAGCATTGCTAATGTTCCAGTCGAAATTTAGTTGGAACTGACTGATTTACAAGTAAATGACCTGTTGAAACACAAACACAGGGAATGAAACCTGGTTGCATTTTAGCACTGCATATCTGGTGTTGAAGTAATGAAAAATAAGCAAATGTTGCTGGTATGGCATCAGTGTTCGAAAAATCTGCTATGGGTAAGAACACAATCTTGAACAAAACGACTGACCTTTCGTCGGTAGGCATTCTAGCAAACTTGACTCCTTTGGCTTCCTGTGGGCTCCTAGAGACCGAGTTACTACCTGCCTTCATATAAATGCTCATAACTTCTTCAGTAATCTGATCAAGTCGAAGGACGGCCAAATTTCGAAGCCATGCGATAATATCTGATTCACGGAGACGTGGTTGCACACTGGGATGACAAACGCTAAAGTCTTGCAGCCGGAAATGTTATTCAAATAAAGTACAGGCTTATGAAATGAGGTGAGGTTAATTCTGTAGTACCAACGCAACCTACAGTGTGAGGCTGATGAGGATTGAGACTTACAGTTCACGGATTCTTTTTGGTGCATCCTGAAATTACACGGCATAAACACCTGCATTATTTCTTTACTATAACGCCACCCAACTTCTAAAAAATAAATGAGCTGCCAACTTGAAAAGCTTTAAGGTTCAGCCGGAATCAAAAGCACACTCACATCTTTATCATAAGTGATTTCATTGTGAACCGTTGAGGAACGCCTGCTACACTCGGAGAATCACCCAAATCATGTCTGCAAGAGCTTATAACCAGTGCTCCTCTACAATGACCAAATTACCCCCACTCGTTTTAGAACAGGTAATATACCTTATTTGCTGGATCTCGTGTTTACCAATGTGGAACATATGATTGATATATTGAACTAGAATACCCTTTGTGTCGCAGTAATCATGCATTTACCATTTTCGACTTCAGCTTCTATGGGTAACATCACAAAGGGAACACTGAGTTGGCGCGCAGGATTACACGCTACGAGGGTTTAGCCGAACTCGCCCAGGCCACAACCTGTTCGTTCCTCGCTGAAGGCCTTCCGGAATTCGCTTCGATCAAATTTTCAGCAAATTCAAAAAAGTCATTACGGATGTTTTAGAGACAGCGGTTTTAAATGGGCCCAAAACCGTGAGAACCAGAGCTAGAAAATTGTTGACTGCACGCAACGCAATTTGGCGAGATGGCAGAACATCATCAACGCCAGATATTTGGTACAACTATTTGACCGTCGTAACCAGTGCATAGAACTGCTCAGAGATGACAGTCTCATAACAGCTGAAAATGGCGAACACTTCCTGTGCTAAATACAAAATTCTGTGCAAGTATGTCAATAGAAGTCGCAAGGTGAGGCAGAGTATTCCTACTCTTCGGAAGACTGATGGTATATAGAAATAACTAGCGCGCTGCGGACAAAATATGCTCCAATTTTCAGCGGGTCTTAACAAAAGGAATCCAAAAAATAGGGTTTTCCATTCGAAAACACTCACCCAATTCGCCTTTACCATTTGACGATGCACTATAAATTCCGTGCTAAATCAAATTGATGAATGCGCTATTATAACGAGCACCAATGTATCAGGTGATCAGCCCTTGTTTGATAGTTCACATGCGCTCATGGGACATATCCTATGAGCACCGAAATAAAAGAATAGGCTAGTATACCCTGTCATCACATTTTGGCACACCGAATACTGCTCCTGCGCTAATTCCACAAACTGACGTCGCCGCTGCACTTTCGTGCAACAATGAGCGCACGCGCACACCGGTACAAACTAGTGGTACTGTTTAAAGCGCATCGCCCACCCTCAATGCTTCCAGCGCCCAGTGATGAAATATTGCCACAATTTACCGGAGACGCAAGTCCATGCGAACTCGGTGTCAGAATTTAAGATATTAGTTGACGTGCACTTTACGGTCTACAAGTAGAGAGAGCGTATCGCACCCGGATAAGATGTAGTCTAAATGCGGTAAGCTGCCTTGACTTAGCAATCAACGATGGGATCCCGTGCATGTGCGCGAGCCACGTACGATGGTGCAACACAGAATTTTATCATCTCTCACTCTACTTTCAGTATACCGTATTCACATTAACGGTGTGGATGTAGATAACTTTATCAACCTTGCGCTATTAACTGATGCCGATTTATGTTAAAAAAGCGAGGCATCCAAAATAAAAACAAAGTTGATTTTGCTTGGAAACTAAATCGAATTTAGTCGATCCACCCAAAATCATATATTTGCTATACACTTACTAAACTTGAATTTTTCTACTATTACAGTTTAAATTCTATAAGAAGAATAATGTATTTCGCACACTGGACTACGGGACACACACTTTATTTCTGTGGATATATTTTAGTATCTCACGAATGTATAAATTTGTCATTTCCCATAAGAACATTCTGTTAAGACTGCGTTTTTATCACTACTTTACGGTTCACTATAAAACATGTAACAATTTCTCTACCCCGATGCGTGATATATTAGATAATTTTAAAAGGCAAGTGCGTACTCTCGTGATCCATCAAAAGTGAGTCTGCTTTTGAACAATCGTAATAGGTTTCTTACTATACCCATGTCCTCTTACGAAGACGGAAGTGAACTTACACACATACGTGATCTGGCTAACATTTCCTGTTACAGTTAACCATATATGAAAAACAGTATATAAAAGTTTAATTGATATGAACTTACGCTTGACTTGTTGAATCCGTTATAATTTGGAATGATAGTTTAGCGTCAGATTTACAAACATATCAGGGGAAGTTGATAACTTTCAATCAACCTATTAATGAATGTATTTACAGTGAGCAAAACATAAATATCAATTAAAACTTTTAAAGTTGAACATTAAAGCCATTCAGCTGTCGCAGCAGAACGTTAGCAGGATCACGTAATTGTGTAAGTTCACTTCCGTCCTCGTAAGAGGACATAGGTATAGTCAAAAACCTATTACGATTGTTCAAAAACAGACTCCTTTTTGACGGATCACGAGAGTACGCACTTGCCTTTTAAATTTATCTAATATAACGCGCATCGTGTTAAAGAAATGGTTACGTGTTTTATAGTGAACCGTAAAGCAGTGATAAAAACGCAGTCTTAACAGGATGTTCTTATTGGAAATGACAACTATATACATTCGTGAGATACTAAAATATATCCACAGAAATAAAGTGTATGTCCCGTAGTCCAGTGTGCGAAATACATTATTCTTCTTATAGAACTTGAAACTGTAATAGTAGAAAAAGTCAAGTTTAGTAAATATATAGCAAATATATAATTTTTGGGTGGATCGATTAAATTCGAATTAGTTTTCAAGCAAAATCAGCCTGGTCCTTATTTTGGGTGCTTCATACCTGAGTGCCTGTCATCAAGTAGTCACTTCTGGTGAGTATTACTGTTCCCACTCTCAATCACCAGTGGAGACATTCAAGGGAGCGTGCTCGGTCCCTTATTCTTTTGCTCCTTATCACTGACATAATCACATATGTAAAACATGGTACCTCACTATTATTTGCTAACCATCTCATAATCGTCTATAAACTTCCTGGTTACGAGGTTTACGAATTATAACTGCTCATTCAAGATGATTTACGTTCCCTTGAGTCATGGTTTTGCGCATAGGTGATGTACCACTTGACTAAGAAATCAAGTAGCATTTCTTACGGCTGCTGCATCCCCGAGGAAGCTATCACGCTAAACAATGAAGGCGTTCCTTCACAGTTGCCCGCGCGAGATCTTGGAATTAGGTACTCGTATACCTCCAATTTCTCCGAACAAGCCCAATATTATTTAGCACGTGCCTGACAGTCTATGTTCAACATCTCAAACAAAATACACACAACGCGTGTTACAGTTGAGCTTTTCAAGCTACTCACTCGCCCCATCCTCGAATACTGCAGCATGAGTTACGGCAATAGGAGAAACAGTAAGAGAATTGTTGTGGAGCAACTGAAGAGGTCATTGAGTAAAATTTGTTTGATAAACACGACTTTAAGTTATCGAGAACGTTACAATAAACTTCATCTCGAACCACTTTGGATTCGATGACTGAAACACAATTTGTTGCTGTTTTGCAACATGTTGCAAATTGCACCCATTATAACCCAGCTACACTAAATTTACAACATTGCTCAACTCGAGCGCTTCGCAACAATGATTTTATACTGAAAATACCGAAGGTTAGGACGAACGTTCGCTTTAATTTCCTCCTGTTCAGATATAGCCATCTGTGGAATAAACTATCAATAACATACTGGTCATGTGACAACGTGGCAACATTTAGAAAC
>CALYDF020002294.1:0-30922 GCA_944474145.2 Dicrocoelium dendriticum | reverse complement strand
TACAGGGGAACTTCAGAGGTAATCCGAAGGGTATTTAACAAAGAGAAAGTAAGTGTAATTTACCAGAAGTGTCAAGCAGTCCGTTCGACACCGTTGCAGTTGGATTACTCATTCTCCGCAGATAGGAGGACGCGGGGCATGAAACCGACCTGCATCATATCGAAAGCTTTAAGAAGTGTTTGGTATGCACAATTCAAAAGCTGCCTGCTGAGGTGTTGGCAAGTGCAAAACGAACCGATGTGTAGTTATCGAGTGTGCGGCGAAGGGTCTTAACCCGGCCAGCATGAAAGGCGTTGGCGGAGTCAGCTGGGGCGGAGCGACAACATCTAACCACTTCATCTCACACAGCAGACACAGGCCTCATAAAATGAACCACCTGGGATTGTATCATCTCTAATGTGACACTCACCACGTTAATCTCTAATGTGACTAATATACTGCTGCCATCTGGGAAACCACAATTATTGTCCCCCAGGTTTTCTCAACCGGAAGAAGCTTTCGTGTTAAAGCAAAACGTCCGCCACTAATTACTCCGACTAGTTTGTTTGGTTTCGTCTCTCTCCAAGTAATCTATATTCCTTTATTTTCAAAAGATCATGCAGTTCTAACAAATCATTTTGCGGAAGATAAGGGTGTTACATTAGGTAGTCAAAGCTGTCCTTGATCTATGATGATCCACTTCGTCACAAGTAGTTAAGTTATATAACCTAATTTCGAACATATGGATGAGGCCGGTCGGTGAGAACTAGGTGTATATTAGAGAACGAACGTATACATCTTATGGCATTTCTAACATAAAACAGTCGGACGCATTCTAGTGCATCATTCGTGGTTGTATTTTATTCCACGTTGAGCCTTATGCTACCGACTC
Source organism: Dicrocoelium dendriticum (assembly GCA_944474145.2). Lineage (NCBI taxonomy): Eukaryota > Metazoa > Platyhelminthes > Trematoda > Plagiorchiida > Dicrocoeliidae > Dicrocoelium > Dicrocoelium dendriticum. The sequence continues at coordinate 30,051 of CALYDF020002294.1, read as the reverse complement.
AGCTTGTCGTAATGGTACAGTATAGGTTCAACGCTCCGGCTAGTTGGATTTTGAACTACGCGCCGGTCGTTTGCGTTGATCCATTATTCACTGAGTTCATCGTGCTTGCTCGTTTCATCGTATTACCCATTGGTAGCGCACCACACTCCTCCCCTTTAAAGCACCCGCAGCCGTGGATTTCGCACGCAGTCTTTTGGACCTTCGAGGCCGCGTCATGTATGCCGTAGTTTCTTCTCCTTGTTGGTACCACTCCCCTAATTAGCATGACTTAACTCGCCATTGATCTCCCTGTAGAGCGATGGTTTGTACTGTGCCTCGTCGCTCGATTAGGTCATATGGTGCCTTCCAATTCGGGGGTGTCTCCTCTTGCATATGCCACATGCGGCCGCGCATTGATGACCTCTGTACTTTACCCTCAAACCGATTGCAGAGTCCCCGGAAAGTTTTCTTATTTTGACCAGGGATTTCTAAATTATCCGGGCCTGGGCTGCCTTCAGTTTTCGGTTTGCTATCTTCCTGTTCTTCCCTGCTTTTATTGGTGGTAACTGGTAGGTTTGCCACATTCGAGCCTCTAGATACACAGGAAACCTGGTCGCGCGACCGTACGTTAAATGAAATGAGCATTGCCGGGTTCTTGCTTGCTTGGAAGCCTGGTGAGCTAAAAAGAATAGTGGTAGAGCTTCTTCCTAATCTCCCATTTCGCAGTAAGCCCTTCTTTAATTGTCCCATTATTCCCCTCCGTCAGTAAACGTTTCTCGGAATAGTAGCTTGTGGTTCAAGGTTTCTTGATACCTAACTTCATCAGACATGTCTGGAACTCGTCGCTTTCAAATCATGAGCACATCTCTGTCAGTTTAGTCCACGAAATTCCGTGGCCCGCTAACATGTACCTCTTCACCGCCTGTGTTATAACCCTAGCCCGCTGATCCGGAAATGTCGCGTTTTCAATCCAGCGGGTGAGGTGCCCGGTTATCACGAATATGTATTGATTGTCCCGTTTAGTTAAAGCGAATGGTCCCAAAATGTCAACTGCCCACAACTCGCCCACTTTTAACACTGAAATCGCGAACATAGGTTGTAGTATTCCTCGATTCCCTCCCTTCAAGAGCTGGCACTGTTAACAAGACGGCGCTTACGTATTGACGTCATTTTTCATATCCGGCAAGTAAGCACGCTACATAAGCAAATCATATTTTCCAGTGCATCTGGTATGAGCCAACTCATGACAAAAGACCGCCACCTATTTCAGTAAGTTCTGCGGTGTCACTGGCAACGAATGTAGCGCGTCGTTACTGTGCCCACATCATAATTCCGACTTCGTTGACGCAGGTTTTCCAGGTTTTGGTTGGCTTTCAGTTGTCACAGTATATTTTATTATTTGTGCTGTTTTCAGCCTATTCAGGAGTTCATCATCCATTTTCTCAGCTGCCAAAATCCCCGGATCCTATTCTAACTATATACAGCTGACACGAAATGCAAAGTTCGGCAAATCGTCGTCATATGTCAGTCACGATAACAAGTCTGCCGTTCTATTGTCCATCCTTAATATGTGGCTTACCATGAAGTCCTATTCTTATTAGCGCAACACCTACCTAGCCAACCTGCTTATAATGTCCATGCAGGATAAATCTATTCCAATTGCTTGTGATCTGTTTCGACGTGGAAGCGTTGAATCAGTAATTAAGTCCGCCGCTTGTCCAGCGCCCACACCATTGTTGGACACTTCTTATCTACCGTTAAATAATTGCTTTCCGATGGCGTTACAATTCTGCTAGCGTATTCAATCATTTTTTGTGTTTACCTCAGTACCGCTCAGATTCCGACGACACTTGCTTCTGTGGTCACCTTGAACTTTTGTCCGGCGATCGGCGAAATCAATATAACCTCCTGCTTTCCTATTTCTTTCTGAATGTCGTCAAAACTCGCTAACCTTCTGGCGTCCAAGTGAATTTCTTCCTCCTCCATAACAGGTCTTTCAAAGTAGCGCCAACCTGTTAAAATTCCTGGCGAATTTACTGTGGTATTCAGCGCGGCCCAAAAATGACCTGAGCCTGCACTTCGAGGTAGGAACCTGGGTGCCTCAAATTGACAATATTACCTCCGGCATCCGCATTCAGCTCACCATGACCGCCTTGTAACGAAGCAGTGTCATAGACGTGTTCCTGCTTTGAGATTTAAGACCGATTATCCGTAATCATGAATGTTGGATTTTTTGCAACATTGCTTCCAAATAACGGTAATTTCTGCTTCCGATTGTCTGTATATCACGAGGTCGTCCACATACGCGGCCACATTCTCTAGCCCATACAGACAGCGGAGCATCAAACATCGGAAAGTGAATGATGCACACGATAATTCAAACTGCATGCTTTTAAATTTACACTGCTTCCTGCCAACTGTAAACGCGGTCTTCTTCAGATCCTCCCGTTTGGTCAGCAGCTGCTAGTAGCTAGATATTTAATCCCCTACTGTGAATATCATTAAAAATGCAGCTTCTCTGAAATATCTGCAGCTGATTGCACTGGAACAGGAGGATTCAGCGAGATTTCCTTCAGCCTTCTGAAGTCAACGCAAAAGCTGTATTTTCCGTTGTCCTTCTTCACCAAAATGATAGAGGTTATACGGGCTGTAAGCCCCCACGAGTACGCCCACATTAAACATCTCCTGAACATGTCTGTTGACCTCGGACTCTAAGTGGATTTGTAATTCTCTGGGTCCATGCGGCACATAAGGCTGTTGTGAAAGCGGAATTATGTGTTTGATCCAATTACCAAACTCGTAGGGGCCGTCATCGTCTCTTAATAGAAGTTCGTGTTTGCCGACATATGATTGCAGGGTCATACAAGTGTGAACAACGGCAACGACTGAGCACGCCCGTATGGATCCCTCTCTAAAAGCGAGGGGTATAGACCCGTATTTCGTCATCCGCCTTCCTGTTTTCAGGTCGACGATGGCCTCATAGGCGTAGCAAAAGTCTTCACCCAGTATGGTCCGTTTCGTGTCCGGCGACACGACGAAGAGATGCTGAAATATATGATTCCCGATACCAACACGTGCTCCGCCGTACCATTTCTTCGTACATCATAACTACCGACCGCCTTCGCAATGTTGATACACGATTGGCTTTGCACTCCGTCTCATTGGTTGAACAGGGAAACTGCGGGTCCTGTATCGATTAAACTCCTTACTGTTTCTCTATCCACCTCTACCATCGCTTCAATCACATCTCTGTTCAGGTCCCCGAGTATGTACTCTCCGAGCTGAGAACAATACTCTTTGTAACTTTTATTTGGTACAAAGTGTGTACTGCGATTTGAAGTGCAATACCACTTCCAGTTTCCCAGTTTCTCACTAAAGAAGCATCGCCCACATTGTCGCGCCTTTACTAGGTAATCCTGTGTTCCGATTTCTTGCGCAATCTCCTCCCACTTCTCTTCTAACCTGTCTATTCCCTCGCTGTCTTTTTGGTCTTCAATTATCAATGCTGCCTCTGCCTGCCTTATTAACTCACTTGCCAGCCGAGCAATTTTCACTAAGCCCCTTTTCAGCGGGACGTTCACGATCATCTATGGTTGGAGGTTAGTCGTCCAGTAACTGCTCCGCTAACTGTTGCTGTCTTGACGTGTTGTCCAATTCTAACAGAGCTTGCTCCAAAAAGTCGCTGAGGTAGACGGCAAACACTACCAGATCATCTCATAGGCCGCTAAGCCGTCTTGAATCATTGCACTGCAATCTGACTTTCAACCAGACTATCGAGCCCCGTGACCAACGCCTCCTACGCCGTGGCCCATTCCAACTTGACTGAGCCTCCTATTGCCGCCTCCAGGATCGCTTTGGCCCACCCTTTTAATAAACTCCGAAAAGTAACCAGCTTCGCCCGCTTCTGCTTCCACGACAACTTTGTAGTCCTCTAGGAGTCGCCGTATATCGTTATCCTCAAATGTCTCCGGCCACCGAACATTCATATTCCATGCAAGGATGGTCACAGCAACAAATATGATAGGCTGGGCGGTACTGACGAGACGTGTACTGGAGAACGAAAGTGTACATGTTATAGCATTTCCGACACAGAACAGTCGGACTCATTTGCGTGGGTCATTCGTGGTAGCATTTGATTCCACGCTGCATCTTGTGCTATCAGCTCAGCTTGCGGTGATTTTACTGCACAGGTTCAACGCTCCGGCGACATCCATTTTCAGGGCTAATTGTGTGGTGCACTACGCACCGGTCGTCCGCAGTGATACATTTTTTGCTGACTTATTCTTGCTGGCGTTTTTCATCATACTACTCATTATTGGTGCATCATGAGCACACTAAACGCTTGTGAGATTTACCATAACTTCATTAACGAGTTCGGCCTGCTTGTGTCATTATTACTTTCCGATCCGGATGGTACTCGCACTTGCACAGTGGCTGCACAAGTCCGCAGTTTGCACGCCGCCTAGTCAGCTAATTTTCTGTCCCACACGATGCCGTACAGCCCAGAAAACGAGGACCGATGCTATCTCATTAAACCGCTCCGTATTTGGTACAGCACCGTAATGGACGTAGTATGACGGTGAGTAACATTGCACAATGCTTGCGGTTTTAAACGCAGGCGGTCACCTTTCATTTGCATTTCACTCCTAATCTGCGCAGGAAACTATTTGCGCTTTACTCGCATGAAAGTCATACTATATTAACACTACGGGTCCCCATGAATAGGAATCATTTATTTGTGAACGTCGATATCCGAATACACAGACCGTATGCAGTCGTGTGCTCCGTTCGAGGTCGTCCTAACCCTTAACCGGCAAAGGTTGCAAGCGCCATGAGGACGTACACTTCCGGTAGAGTATGCCGCTATCAGTTTGTATCCACAACCTAAGGTGCGCCGTCTGGTTACGTCGAAAGTTTAGTGCCAGCTAGTAAAATCGAATTCACACAACATAGTAATCTCAGTGTATTCACGTGTATTGAATGTGGATATGTTGTCACTGTATCAACGCTGAGCCGCACTTAGCCCTATGTTCAAAAATCGCACTGTCACCGGAAATGCCGCTTGCATTAATGGATGGATGATGCGGACAGGGGAGGTAGTGCAATGAATTCCAAGATTGCATGGGTCTTAATGATGAGGAATATGGAATGGATTTGACATTCAGCGTATGAAAGCCTGGTTTAGATCGACGAAATACAGGCTTGCGATGAAAAGCTCGCATGAAAGATCGTCACAATTGTTGTTACCCTAGCTGTTGCCGAGCTGCTTGTCAGTTGCCTTTATGTTTTACTCTAGGGGCTTGATTGATGGGGTGACCAATCTCTTAAGCCCGAGCCTAGTTGTAAGGATGTGTCCAGAGTCAAGCTTATGTGCACGAAGCGGTAATACCAATAGATCGAGGAAATTATTACGAGTAAAAAAGCTAATCTACACGTAGTTTGTTTACGTTATGATGTGTCTTAGTAACATAGTTGAAGTCCTCTAATGCATGTGTTTTAATGTTTCATCAAGTTGAGTTTCGTATGTAGTAAATAAAGAATTGAAAGTTACGGAAATCGGGGCAGCGTTCCAGCAATGTGACACACCGTGAGGAAAAATGTCGGCCGCATTCCAGCTGGCTGTACTTTGTGACTAACTTCAAGTGATGGCCTCGAAGTGAGGAATTATGAGGTTATTTCAATAAGTGCCGACAAGCGTAGTTCGAATCTTTTTGGATTTGAAACGTGAAAATGAGATCTCAACGCAGGTGACGATATTGGCCACCGAAAATTCCTAGAGTCCGTAGTCCGTGATGGCAATGGAGATAAGTCAGACCGTTAACATCTTCTTGTTGCTCTTATTTGTGGGGTCGCAATCGCAGTAAGATAACGCTTTTGTGATGGATGCAAACAATGGATAACGTGTTCAACATGTGGCCTTGCGTAAGCTTCAAGCATTTGTGCAAAAATGGTGAGCTCAAACCGGCCAAAGCTTCTCCGCAAGGTACCCAAGTGCTTCTTGGCTATCCTTACTACTTCTTCGGCGTATATTGAGCAACCGAGTTCTGTCTTCATTAGCACTTCAAGACCAATTTAATGGGAGACGCGTTTAAAAAGGTGTTTTCCCAACCAGCATGCGTATGTTTTTTAGTGCCATAAGCCAGTGCTTGACATTTGGCAGCGTTGAAATAACGCATGCCCTCAACAGATTAATTGTGAACTCTGTCGTGATGAACATGTAGTGTCATGTGGTATTTCACTGTCCTGATATTCCGCAAGACTTTGAGACGGTCCGCGAAGAGTACAACGTTCGAAGCCATCACTCCCACTTAGCCGTTAATGAAGACGAGGTAGGCCTTTGTTATATAGCCGAGTTGTGTGGGGAGCCACATTGCTTCTCTATCGGGTCACATAAGGCCCTAATGACTGTCAGGTTTAGACTCGGATGTACCTATCCATGGGAGCAGTGTTCTTAATCCACTTTGGATACCAATGGGTACTCAGCAACTAGTTTGCCCAAAATGTGGTCTCTTGGCGAATTATTAGGAATTGTGCTTTTGCTTCGATTTTAGTACCTAGACCTATTCCATCATCCACTTAAATGGTTTTAGCACCCGTGCATTTACTTAGCGATCTTCCAAATCAGCAATATATTTGATGATATAATGCAACATTGGTGTCAAGTAGCAACGTACTTCTTCTATGAGTGTGTACTTTGCATTTTTTCAAAACGAGCACCGTTGTCAGTTATGGCAATATCGAAGCGTCGTTAACCGCAAAGCTGCGTTGGTAAATCGTAAAATTTCAAAGAAAACTGTCAACCCTATCATAAGCAGTTGTAATATTCGTCAGATTTTATTGCAAGCTGAGGTGCAGTGCATTTATTTATTCAAAGAAATCCACCAGAGATACTAGTTTTGAAATAAATACCTTGTTTGTTATTCTGGCGTGTTATCCGTTATCCTTACTTTTACTCAGTTCCTTCCTTTCAAGAAACATAACTAGTTCGTCTCACAACTCCAGCATTCGGTGCAACAACTTGTCTCTTGATAAACAACCTACTTTGTGTGCACACACTTCGAAGTTGCCTCCAAATATATTGTACCACTGAAAACTTTTATTATTCGCGCTACCGCGGATGACTTTTATTGGTTTCACTAACTTGCATAACATTTTTATTATAGTAAGTGGAAGGGTTTTCATTGTTAAGGCATAACGATGTAAGTTGCAATGGCTTATGGTAGCGTGCATAACAAGTTGTGTTACTAATGTCTGGGATCCGGTACGAAAGCCTAACTTGGATGTCGATCCGTCTGTAAAGACACCAAAATTTCGTCCACTAGGTCCTTTTACTTGACAAAACACTTCACAGTTCGGAAGATACATGCACCCCGTGCAGTTGGGTGCAATGATTATGAGAAAAAATACTCCTCTTTGAAGCCGTCGCCTTTTTTGTACCGAACATAGAAAAGTAGCTGGGAGCCTGGTGCTAAGAAGGTCGACTCATCTAACTCTGGTGCGAGGAAAGGACTTGACTATATTTAGTGCAGCAGGGTGTTCCAATTATTTATACCCATATCATCGATATGACTTTCGATGGTGCTGTTAAATATGATAGCAACGTAAAGCATTTGAATGTTGCTCTTCAAGAACAAGTTTAAACCACATCTAAAACGCAAGTTTTCCTCTCCTCAACAGCGTTGCTGTCCTCTCCTGTAGTATGCAGTTTCTTGTTTTCAGTGATTCGAAAAGCAATGCGGTGCAAACATTTCATCTCAACCAGTGTGCTATTAAATAATGAAACTTGTTCCAACGAAAGGGTATATGACTTTGTTTAAAGTGGTATTTCAAATAGCTGGGTTTCGTTCTCTCTGCCATGCGCACTTAGTAGCACAAAACACATTGCAGTTTCTCGACGTATTTATCGACAAAATTTTTATACACCCAATGTAGCAAAGCGTCCATGCTGTACCCCATTTTTCCAGTGGACGTTGTTTCTTCAAAAATATTATGTTGCTAGTTGTCATATATATATGCCTTAATGTAAGTGATATTGTTGTAAACGTTTGCCGATTAACCCATTATTATCGATAATAAAAAGCAACGAATGAATTCCTTCGTCTGCTGTGGCTTCTCGTTAAAAGCGGCTTTAGATGAACGTGAGCAACCAAGCATCAATAGATCACTCGTGTCCAAACCACTCTACCTGCGTTGTTGGAGTGACAGGAAACACAGCGTTTTTTGCACTTTGAAACGCGTGCTGTTATCGCAATTCTTATGACCATCTCGTGTGTGATTCCTGATCAAACATGACCAGATGTCATGTGTTTCATTCTTCCATTCAAATTATTTCCTGCATAACAGCTTCCCACCACAACGCTTCATCGTGAAAACTAATGGCCCGTTTTGACAATTTTAACTTGTAAACATTCGCTCGCTATTTTACCTAGTGGCTGAAATAGCTTGCAATATTTGTGTTCAAAATGACTCTGTACTTCGACTTGACGAACGGTGGCCTGATGTAAATAACTCAAATAGACGCGAGAGCTGACGGAGTCGTCATCTTATAGCCGCGACTAATGATCAGTCACTGATTGCTAACCATTTATTAACTAGTATTTCGTTACGTCTTTTGATACGCATGCCATTTTATTAACTTTGTTTTGCTTTTATTTGAGGATGCAATCTTCATATTCATATTATTCCCCTGCAAAATGTCAATTTACCGATTCGGTGTAGTTACATCCAGGTTAAATAACCCTGGTCAAAGTGATAATTGACTAAGGGAATTGAGGATCTGACTTTCCAATAGTCACACTGCTACACAAGCTCATGCGTAGAGGTACACGAACATAAACTACGCGAATGAGGATACAAAGAGTGGAGGAATCTCAGTCCCGGCTTTGGTCGAGCTGATCGAACTTCATGAGTAAGAGAAAGCTTTGCAGATGAACCCGTTGCTTACACCATTCGTTTGCATTTGCGTGACTACAAAGTGGTCTGCCCATCCCCTAAACACCGTCTCCAGCAATTTGCTACTTTTCTGCATGGGACCCAATGTCTAATTCGGTGTGCGGAACCTCCAATCTTTTGCGAAATGTCCAATTTTGGTTTGCCAAATGTCTAAGTTGCCTTAAAATACGTCTTAACTTAAGTGACAAAAATATACATGTACTGCCTAGAGCAAATAGACCGGTATTTCTAGCGATTAGTTTGTATATTCAGAGGTTTATACCAGTGGTGCCGATCCATACTGGGAAAGATTTAGGGAGATATATGCAATACCAAATGGTAGTTCGTATTAAAATTACTTTTGTGTGAGATGTTCATGGCTTGATCTACATCAGCTTTTGGTTTTTTAACAACACGATCTGTCTGTTGGTGATATCAGTTATCTCAGAGTTTATACTTACCTCAGTAGAATCTTATGCATTCAATATTTAATATATTTAAATCTACCTGCTTTTAAAACTGGCGCAACACAATCCAACCATGTAGTGTCAGCATGCGCACCACTTGCGAACAGAATTAGTGTTTGAGCATACCACTTTTACATTTCAACTCATAATTTCATGGCTATTTACCGCAGAACCAGTCTCATGATTTTTGCTACAGCCTGCTGGCAAAAACATTCCGATTAATATTTATTTATTTAAAGGCACGCTTATAGTTTAGTCTAATTGGTACGAAGGCATCTTCAAATTTAAGCAGTATGGAATAAAATGGGTGATATTTTTGGCATTTGTAGTGAATGTATAAATACTAGTGCATGTTGACTTCCACAAGCAACTTATTTCAAATTGTGGTGACTGCTAATTCAAGCAGCAAATTGAGAATTACTTACTTCAATCAACATGTGACGGATCTGTATATCTGTTGAAATTGAGTTAATAATTAGACGTATCACACAGTAAACTTTTCCCTGTTTCATGGGACGATTTTAGATAGTAGAAAAGCTTTGCTACATGCAATTATGTTCTAGAAGGTTCGACTTGCGGGCTAAGTTCAATAAGATCGACTGCCCTTAACGCCATATAAGGCAACAATTTGTGAACTGTGACAAAAATTTATCTTAGTTCATTATTTGAGATCAAATCCCATTCAATGTGACAAGTCCCGATATATCATAGGCCATACTAAGCATTTCACTATATAATAACTCTAGTGTAGAAAATGTAGCCGTGCAAGAACGATAAAATTTTCCTGATAATTCAGAATAGTACAGGTTGCAATAAATTTGTTACAGTTATCTAGTTTAAGTCTTGGCGCCTAGATAAACCTTTGTGACAGATCTGATTGTTGCGTTGCCTCTAGCCAGATTGTTCGATACACGCACACGTCAAAGCCAAATAACCGCGATGAAGCTCAATCAAATCCACACGAGCTGGCGAGCGCATCTAGGTAAAAGTAGGACACACTCGTGGCGCTGTCGCTTCTGTGTTATTGTAGGCGATTCTCGCGCAGGTACAACGACGTAAAAGTAACTTTACTAGTAACTGTGTTTGGAAGCCAGCTATAATATTTAGCTTGTTAAATAGCCACTAAATTTAGTTTCCAGATAAGCATAAAATTAATGATATCGGATGTGGATAAGATGACTTTTCGTAATTGCGCTTCGATATAATATTCATGGACCTTAAACATGGGCGATCATAGGAAATCGGAAAATTAAAAACTAAGAAATATGACAGTCACAAAATACAAAACTAAGGAAAGGTGGTTAAATCTGATCTATTAGCCTATCTAGTTAATTTGTGACCAAATTTTAAGTCTGAGTTTTAGTATATAAATCAGCGTTGATCTAGTATATTGCATGTCGGAAGCACCTTATATTCTATTGATTAAGGCGATAGAAAATGCTTGCTTATAGGTTTTAAACACAAACGGTGTGACAGTCCTCGACGTTACTACCAGATCTGTCAAAACACGTGAAACATACCGAGAAGTTAAACAAACTTTGAACGCCCAACCTATTTTCTACATTCGCGTGTTACCTCATCTTTCAGCATTTTATCAAAAGCATTCTATTTTTCTTTCATGACTCCTTTTCTACCCGACATTTACTTATTGCTATACACCGTAGTATTTCCGGAATACACCAGATGACTCGAATTTGCCATCACCAAAAACCAGTATTTATAAAAATTTGCCCCAAAATTCTAATTGAGATCCCAAATATATTGTTTAAATATGCCGCTAAAGCTGCAGTTTATCTTGTTAAACTTAGGTTAGAAGTCGAAATTCTTGAGGCCACGCTCGCATGTATGAACGTTTATGCAATATATGAATTTGTCGTGTGAAAGCAAAACAAAGCGGGCTATTATTTATTCATATATTTTGTAAAACTTATAGAGATGAGTGCCATGTTTAAACAGTCTATTTGTTTTGAAGTTGTTGAACTTGCGGTGCACATACAGTATATCATTGTTAATTGGACCTATCGGTGGCATCGCAATATGTTCTCAACCAGGCCCACACTTGGTAGACCTTTTCCTTGAAAAACTTGAACGAATGCACTTGAGTAGCAGTGTCGCTTCATTGCATTCTTACTACATTTGGATGGATGACACATTCATTGTTTGTGACTCTTCTATGAAGTGCATCAGTTTAATAGACCTTTTAAAACGATTATATCCACCACTAGGATTTGCCACCTTGGTCAAAAATGTTGGCTGACTGGCCTTCCTAGGCAGTTCACTGCGCAGACCTAAGGACAGAACAATTGAACGGATTGTTTTAATCAAAGCAACATTGGAAAGTAAATAGACTCATTTCATATTTGTGTACTTATAAGGTACAAGGTAATTTATTTCGCCGTCTGTACTATCGTGCATAATCCACCTGCAGTCCAGAGAAGTTTGAAAGTAAAAGGAATTTCCTTATCAGCGTTCTGCACGAAAATGTCTATCAAAACCAAATCATAAAAAGCAATCTGTTGCAGATGATTCTGCGAAATTTGTTGCGACATTACAAAGAAGGATCTACTATTACGGTTACTTTGATAGTGACTTTGCCTTCAAAATGTTCGAACAAAGCTTTTAGACGAACTGGCATATGCCTACCCAGCTGCTTTGCTTAAACTAGTTGCTGAAACAAGATCTTTAATTCATCAACACCTAAATGCCATACTCCGTGTCCAGTCCTAATCTTCCTTCGTATACAGTTAATTGCGCCCATGGTTTAAGGTACCTTAGACATACATGCATTCATTATTTATTATACACGTTAGCTATAGGTGTAGCACATCACAGCTACTGCGCCGCAATAAATAAAGGTAAAAGAAATGTATAAAACAGTTGTGTGCCAGCTGAGCTACCAGCACCAAATTAACATGGTTCCGGAAATCTAGCAGCAGGCTAGTAGGCAACCGGAAAAATTATTTTATAAAATTATAGTACTTTACTAAATAATATGGTGTTTGGATGGGAGGCGAAAATGGATGGGGATGGGACAAAGAAACTCACAGCAAGAACCCCACTGATGTCGGCTCCTTGCCATATCAGCAAGTGTATCTAGCCAAATGCGTTCATCCACTTTTGGACCCCAACCAGGGAGCCGTGACGCTCCAACCGAGGCCAGCTCCGAAGTGAGGGCCTTCATTCCTCTCAACCAAGTCATCGCTTGGCCACCCCTCCGCTTCTTCCAACCACATCCCCGGTGAGCAAACAAAATACGTCGTGGAAGTTGATGGGTTGGCAAGCGCAACGCATGGCCGAGCCATCGGTGCAGAGCGGTTCAACTCCTTTCCTGTGTCACAAAAAGGCGTCAAACACGCTCGTTGCTCACGCAGTGTTCCCAAAGTATGGGAACCAAACTGCGAAGGCACTGATGATCGAACGTAACTAGCCTCTTCATGTCCGCCGATCTTAGGGTCCAGGTTTCGCAACTATACAGTTGGGTCAAACGTACCGCTACATTGTACACTCTACCCTTCAAGGCGAAAGTGATGTCGCGTCGCCGCCATAGGTGGCCTAGACTATCCAAAGCACTTCGAGATTTTGCTATACGGTTGTTGATCTCATCTTCGATCCCAAGAGGGCTGCTACAACCTTCAAGTTAGTTGATTTTCTGGACAACTCCTTGCTGATCTCTACCAAGGGTCAGCGCGCGAGTTGATCCCTGTCAAGTTTGGAGGAATGCTTTGCACTTCGATGGTAAGAAGCAAATCCCGAAGCGGCTGAGAACCAGTGCTAATCTGTCCAGTGCAGCTTGGCAACTCTGGAAGCTGTCACAGATTAGGGGGATGTCGTCTGCATAATATAAGTCAAGAAGTCGTTCTCCTGGTAGTACTTCCACACAGTCTAAGTTGTGTCTAGTAAATGCAAACTCCATGACTTCGTCAATAGCGAATTTGAAGAGGAAAGATGACAATGGGCATCCTTATCCCACACCGCTACGCGCGTATGATGTTTGGATAATATTTACATATTACTCGGACACACCCTTACTGAGTAGATATTTCCATAGGGCACATCGGCCAACCGATTTAAAGACACTTTTTATGGCTAAGAACCTGATTACGGTAGTCCGCCAATGTGCGTGATGGTACTCCAACAACTGACGCAAGGAGATGTGGTCGATGCATCCACGACCCAAACAAAACCCAGCTTGCTCCTCACGAATCTGGCTTTCATGAGCACCAATCAGTCTGTGAAGGATTACGGAGGAAAGTAATTTGGAGCCCATTGTGATCAGATTGATTCACATATGGTTGTCGCATTCTGAACGAGAGCATCCTTTGGAGATGGGAACAATAACGGGGCGGATTCAGTCGGTTGGGACAGTTTCCTGCTCCCATCGCAATGACGCTGGACCTTATCGTGATGCGAGGGTTTACAAGCCACAGTGATCCATTGAGCTTTACTGGGTGGTGCATTTGCACCTTCAGGGCCAATCACACCAGATTTGTCAATGTTTAGAGGCCAGACATATTCAGCCTTCTTGTCGTCCAGGTTGGGGATTAGAATGTGGGTGGCACATTATTCCTTAAAACTGATAATTGTAGCCCATCACCTAACGCGCTTCCCTGCGGTAAGGTTTTTGAACCAAAAGCTTTGCTTGAGAACCGTAATCGTTCTCCTGTCTAGGCATGGGCAACTTGATGGTATGCTGCCGGGCAGTACAATGGATCTCTCTCCAAACAAATTCCTGATCCTCTGGCCATCGCAGAGAATAAGAAACGGTGCCCTATCTGCTGCATCGAACAGCGTGGATAGGTGTTTGGTTGCTACCGCTCAAGCCTCCCCGTCCTCTTATTCCCTTCTTACGTAATTTATACATTATAGTCCCTTTCTAACTTAACTTTTATCCTCCCAATCTTCCACCCCCGATTCTTGACCCTCCCCTCACATGCTTTGACAGGAATTTATCTTCTAGTTTCAACTCACATTCTAACGCGGAGCGTCACTCCTGTCCTGTCGACAAGCCCATGACTGACCAAGCGGTCCACTCCAGTTCCCCGAATTTCATTTGGAGCCTTCGAAGCTTCTTCTGATTGGCAAGCATCAAAGTACCCACCATGCTACAGATCAGTCAATAGGCCGCAATTGCCCGAAAATTAGAGAACCTTTTGATCGACATCTGCTGCTTATCGGATACCCGCCTGCAAACTTCGAGCTCTATGCTCAGCCTGCGATCTCCTGCAGGTGACACCAGCAGTATTTGTCATTGCGCTTATTCGGGGACGATGCAGCTTCGAGCACCGGCCAAGCTGGTGTTGGCATTACCCTGAGTCCCCGGGCTGAAGCTGCTCTGGTTGATTAGATTCCAATCAGTAGCCAGATGTATGCAGTCCGATTGGCTGGCTCGTTCCAAGCTTCGAAGTCGCGCGGGACTAATAGGTGCCTATCCATCATCGCTGCCTACGAGCCCACAAACTGGAGCCAATATTTGGTAAAGAAGGACTTTTATCGCCTACTGATCCAGTTCTTCACCTCAGAAGAAGCTTGGACACTGTCGCGCTGGCTGCGGATCGGAGCGCACAAGGTGAAAAGTTGTCCACTGATGAATTGCACTTGGGCGGTCAGCACGGTGTAGACTCCCGTAATGATAACGGTTAGCAGTTACTTTCTTTGTGTGAAGATGCCCGCTTATTTCTTGCGAGCACAAACTTCCGACACAGCACCCGCCGGAGGGTGACTTGGTGCCCACCAGCCTCGAACCAGCTTGGGACGCAGATCGATCACATTGCTATTAGTTACCACTGGAGAGGCTGCATCCAGAACTATCGCTCGATTTGGAGCACATGTGTGGACACCGACCATGCACTTGTATGTGCTAACATGAGGATGCGTTTTGACGGACGTCCACGACGACGCTGTAAGCGCATTGACACCAGCCAATTGTCAGAGCCAGCTGTTCTGAAAGCCTATCAAATAGGCTGACATGCGCTTTGAGTAAGCGCTTACTGCAGACAATGGAAGGTCACTGGTCACATGTTCGCCAGACCTAACTAGAAGCAGGCAAATCCTCATGTGGTATGTCTAATAACGAACATGGATATTGGGTCTCTTCGTTGTCTCTGGAACTTATCGACGCTCGTCGGCATATTCCGGCTGCAAGCGAACGCAATGAAACTCGCAAAGAGCTCCGGACAAGAATCCGTGCCTGAATGGAGACCCCCGACCTTGGTGGTCTCATCTTGCGTCAGAGATGTATGTTGCCGCTGCCCTTGGTAGTCATCGGAAGTTATTCCGCCTGATACGGAAAACGGGCAGCAGGGGACCTGGTGTTAGTGAAACTATGCGTGAACAAATTGGACAGCCAATACACCATCAGTCAAAACGTTAGGAGCTTTGGGCAGAGCACTTTGCAAAGCAAATTAATCGGCTAGAAATTTCAATTCTTCGCCGGCGGGTGATCGCCCTGCTCCGTGGGCTGTCCCTTTGGATCCACCCTCTCGCTCAGAAGTCAAACGTGAGATCGGACTGTTGAAGTTGAACAAAGCTGTGGGACCCATAAAACCTTAGACATACGACTTGGCAAAGCAGATTGCCGAGCACTGACCTGCGTTAAGGCGAAAGGGCACGGTGAAGATTGTCCACAATTCTGTTGGACAACAATCGATTGAAAATACTCATGAAGCTCGGTTGAGTGATTTCTTTAAAGAGGTCTATACCATTCCTAGACATTACAGATAAATGTCCAAGAAAAGTTTATCAATTATCGCCTAGGACGTCGCGATCAGATTATTGAAAACAGACCTGTACAAGCAGGGAACTCTGGTAGAAACCTCGACGTTGCCCTGACCATAAACCCACTCCAGCGTTATTAATCTGGACAGTTCAAAAGCTGTCCCTCATTTAAGTGAACATGCACTACAAAATGGTAAAAATGTCACCTCATTATATTCTATACTGCTTTAATTTGCGGATGGATTTATATATAGTTAACTGACTTATAAGTGTGTTGTTATGGAGCTTAAGGAAAACTCAAGGTTTTAAAAAGGGAACAATGTAGCAAAAGTATATGGTTACTGGATTTTCCCGAATTAGCTCCTATTTTTTGGATGAAAGTGCGATGCACCATGTACAATTTATAACAATGCCAGTTCAGTGATACATGTGTTGATGGCTTAAAATGTCACGGCGTAGAAGCAGACAAGGAAGTAGTTAAAATTATGTGTGAAACCAAAATCCGTGGTAAATATCAGATGCTGTTGTTATCTCCAACGGTTAGACCGGGTTGGATAGGAACTGAATAACATTGAAATCGAGCATCGTTTAAGCGTTGAACAATGCACTAAGAAGGAATTTTACACCCAATCACAATTTGGCTTCTTTTAAACCGCAGTTTTTATCAGAATGATTTTTCATCTCCAGTAAAAGCTTTTAATAGCAGTGCGCCAAAAGTAACTAAAAAACGCAAAAAGGTTGCTACTCAATAAAATTTAGGCATGATTTGTTAATACATTTTGAATAAGCGATAGTGTCAGTAATTGCGACAATTAAGCATAATATTGAATTTAACATTGGGATTATAAGTTGAATTTCCGCGTTGCACAAACGGAGATTAACCTTTGCAAGCCACTTTAAATCGAATGGGTGCAATCGTAGATGTTCTTTAGATTACCTAGTTCTGAAGGACGGTTTTAAGTAATAATTTATCACTAATTCTGTGGAACGTTTAGTAACAACATTCGCACCCTTGATAACTACACCCACATTGCTTAACAATGCATGGTTTTATAACGTGGAGCTCACTATCTTAATAATTATAAAGTAAATATCGCGACTGAAGTCATCTATCCAGCATTAATTGTTGCGCACCTTTTACTCGATTAAGCAGGCCGACAACGAATTCTGTTGAGCGCACGTGTACTTTTTTACCCAATATTTAATTAATGTGGTGTACACATTCCAGTGTTAAGTATCGGTTGCCATGCAACAGAGCAAATATTGGTAACCTCAGGAATTTGCAAACTACCGACCGGTTAGTTATATGGCCATCACAAAAGTAACCATAGAATGGAGTTTTAAATCAGGTTGCCCGAGTTTGACTTTTCGGGAATTTCTATCAGAAGTCGCAACATCACGTTCGACCGTTAGTGAATGATGATGCTGCCAGAGGTATAACTTATTACAGGTGATCGTCCTTTGTCTACTAGTTTTTATTACGCAGTTCCTTGGATTGGCACATTTGTCCAAATCACGCATAGATGTGAGAATATTTTAAACAGGACTAACATCACACTGTTAGGAATCTGTGAAAACACAATGAAAGATTTGTCAGTAGCTTAGTTTATTTGGAGCAGTGTGTGTTGTAGTTTACCTTGGAATATTTGCGCAGTAGGGGTAAAAGTCTAAGACCTAACGAGTCATTTAGGACAGTCTGCATGAGGTAAACACTTGTAAATGTAAACTGGCCGCAAAGAGATCTGCTTCTCTGTGAGCTCACCAACATATTCACACAAGCATACAAGTTAATCCGCCTTCTCCGATTTTTTTGATTCTGGTAAGCGGTGTCTATTTATATTATCTTACCTGTAGAACGAGAGACGTTTCCTAATGTAAATTAAGCAAATCATCGTAGTGTTTTTTTGGAATTGAAAAACTTGATGCTTAATTAGAACAAATTTGAAGAGCGTTCCGCATCCCACCAATGCGCAGTGTAAGATTTACATCGACATTAGAGCTGGCTATTTTGCGCTGTCGTATTCAGCTGGTAGTAATGTACTGTTGCCTTATAGCCAATCCTTCGGAGTTGGTAGTTAATATGACAAGGTACTTCTGTACCAGATAGGTTAGGAATAGTCCACCACCTATACCATGTTTACTTCCGTTGTAAACGTCTACGTCTCTCAGTCCTATGTGGTTTAATGTGATGAACAAATTCCTACACAGCTTCGTTGCTTATCACTATAGTGTCGTCATTGCAGCCACACCGCATTTAGCTGAGATTTCCAAAACTGAATGGTTTAGTTCCTTTGCGGCCTTATATATCCGATAATAATGTGCAGGTAGGCATAATGGTTAATTCTTGCGAACCTGTTGGCGGGTACTCCAAAGCTAACTTTCTTGGATCTCGATTTTAACCACATCACGGATTTCTCCGTACAGCTTAGTTCAGCTTTAACCATCAAAGCAAGACTGTCCTTTGTGGGTCTGTCTTCAATGTGAAATCCCCTAGCCTGTTAGTGGTATTCGAGAGGAGCAAACTGTTACTGTCTTAAGATAGCCGCATTATAGAGAAGCAGTTAACTAGTTTTCCTATCAAATGCACCGTCTATGTCACCTTACATCTTTTTTTGCTTTTCTTGAATTCAACCCACCTGCAGTATGCTAGTGCCATAAGCATATGCAAATATTTGAATCGGTGATCAATGCACACGCGTTGATCCATGAGAGGGATAGACGAGAATGCAGCACTGGATAATTTGACCCACCGCATTTCATTTCAATTGGACTAGGCAAAATTCTTCGATCCATAAATGCAATCGTCGTCGTTGAATGAGGTTTATGATCCTTGTAAAATCCTTTTAAAATCACGGTTCAAAAATGTTCCTATTTGATAAAGGAGAATACGGTGATGCAGGCTTTGGTATGCTTCGTTGAAGTTTGGGTAAGTACCACAGGTTCCATTCCCACCATCCGTTGTCTCGAGCCAACTGCCAGCCGCAAGCAATAGTTTGCTAGTACTTGACAGATTTTAAAGGAAGCTGTGTCACTAATAATTTATGCTTTTGGATGCTTATAATGGATACATAAGTCCTGATGTAGTGAACTCTTCCGTTGTCCTTCAAAACAATACTGTGTAGGTAAACGAAAGTTGCATGCTTGTGCTGAATCCCTACGACAGATAAAACGTCGGTAATGATAACATTATTTCACATGTTGTTCGCTTGCAGTTTATTCAAGAATCACTGAAATGAGTGAGGTACTTGATATACCAGCGTCGCAACCGCAATTTCCGTCAAACGGTAGGTACGAGACTATGGTATCCTGCACAATACAATCGGTAAACTAACGGTGGTATATATAACTCCATGCATTTTTATGGATTTACTCAAGCGTTGTAAAGTGTCAAACGGCCAATTGTTATATTTGAGCATATTTCAGCAGTAGATTATTGACTGCAGCCAAGGCGGTTGAAACATTTCTGCCCGCTGAAATAAGTAGTGAGCATATAAATATTCACCTCATGGAAACTGTAAATATTTTTATACAAATGTTGTTGTTTACATGAAACATTACTGTTGAGCAATAGTGGTGTAGTTATTTTCCCTAAGGATAATGGTCATGCGGCTTTTACGTTTCGCTAAAATCTTGTCCTGTTGTCAGTGTCGTAGTCAGCTCCATAAGTATTGCTCGAATCGAATATTGCCGCTATGAATTTCCTAATTCTGTTCCGGATAATATAAAGCCTACGCTCGGACACAAGTGGCTTATTCTTGAAGTGCATAGAATCACAGTGCTGAATTTGCAAACATTTTTCATCCAAATGCTATTAATGGAACCGTCGTCTCGAAACCCGAAATGTTATCTTCAACGTATTATATTAAAAAGTAGTAAGTTACGATATGTCGAGGAACATTAAACATTTTATACAAATAATCGGCGTAAATTGCACGCCCATAATTTTTGGTAGCGTAAATGTTTTGCAAAATAGTTTACGCCAACCTGTGAAAGAACGGTCGCTAATCGTTTTTGTATAGTGTAGTTTGGGATAAATGTGCACGATGCAATGGTTTTGCAAGCGACTGCTGTATCCTATCTTTGTGTGTGACTTATGGACTAAAACTATGATTTCGTCCGCTGTCTTTGCTTTAGAATTCGGAAGGCTATCGCAGGACGACAGACCCAAGTAACTTAGAGGAAATGGTAAGCAGACTGAATTTTCTATGACTGCCGCATTCGGAACGGGAGACTCCTTTGTAAATTAGAACTATTATGGAGTGGTGCTAATCTGTCGGGACAGTCAGCAGCCCCATACGTTCAACAGCAGATTATGTAAATCGTGGAAAATAGCACGTATCCCAAAGTATAAGGAAACTGGATGAGGTCCATTTGCTCCGGCGGCCTCGTTCAATTCGAGTCATCCGATCTCACGTTCCATTTATGCGTGCTAGGGAGCATCCATGTTGATGGCGCATATTGGCCGATAGGGAAGTGACAGCTTTGACTGATTAAGTTGCTTCTCAAAATCTTGGGTCTAAAGCTCCAAGCGCCTTAACATGTAGCGTCTGCTGTCGACTTGTGTCGCGCTTGGTTTCGCCAACACTAGTTCTCCTGTTGCCCATTTCTCATATCAAACGGAATAACTTTCGATGGTTACCAAGGGCAGCACATTTTTTCATATCCGATTCACGATGATACCAACAGGATTGGCGTTCTCCCTTTAGGTTAACACGTAGTATCTCCCTGAGAGCTTTATGAATCTCATTGCATTCGCTTCCAGCCGGAACAAGTCAGTGAGCATCCATAAGTTCCAGAGACTGCACAGAGAACCAATCTCTAGCTTAGTTTCTTGATACACCAGATGAAGACATGCATTCTGCTAATAACATCTTTCTGATATGCGACCAGCAATTGGCAAAACATTTGCAGGGGTCGTTTACTCGGCTCAGATGCAAGCCTACTTTCATACACCTTCTGTACATCTGGTGTTGCCAGTTGCTGAATATCTATGAGTTCGGTGCCCCGTTGCGGATGTCAACCGAAACGAATCCGAAGGCCGGCGCAAACAAGTGCGTGGTCATTGTCCACTCTCGTGCTCCAAATACAGTAACAGTTTTGAACTCATCCCTTTCCAGTGGTAAATAATTGCGTCTTTCGTTAGTCCGAGGCTGGTGGGCGCCATTTCACCCCGTGGCGGGTGATGTGTCGTAAGTTATTGCTCGCAAGATAGAGACGAGCGTATTCACATAGGAGTAATAACCGCTCACCGTGATCATTTCGTCAGGCTACACCGTGTTGCTTTCCCAGAATAAACCCATCGGTGGACAATTTCCCGACTTGGACGTTCAAATCACCAGCCAGCATCGCAGTGTCTGTAGTTTCTGTGACGAAGAAGCGCATTTAATTGGTGATAGAAGTCGTCTTACACTGCGACAACTTTAAATTTGTGGGCGCATAGGCCACAAGACAAACAAGCACCGCTTGCCCTCACGCAAATTCCACCGTTTGAACGAGCTAACCTATTTGACAGTGCACATCCTGATGGTCATTTGGATCTAATAGGTCAAGGCAGATTTAGCCCGGGGGCTAAGAGCAATGCCCACACCGGCTTGACCTGCATTTGCACCGCTTCTTCTCCGGAAAAAGCAATGATAATACACCATTTGTGTCACACATTAGAAATCGGAGTGTAAGCACGGAACTCGAATATTTCAGGCGAGTTCCTGACAAGCAGCATACATCGATTGATCGGGCCTCCAGTATTCGGAAAATCGATACCTGTTGGGCAGTCGGTGGAAAAGCGCGCACCTTAAGGCGTGCCAGTCTTAGGAAAAACCGACGGCTCAATTTGAAGCAAATCAAGTGACGCTGTCCGCTTGGCTGGAAATGAAATTAACGACTGGACCGGAGCGACGCCCTGCAATTAAGTGTGAGTCGCAATTAGAAGACGAACGGTTACTGAACAAAGGTGGGCAGGACCAATAGTTTGAGGATAGAAAACAGGAGAATTAAAGTGATGTTGGAACGGGACGATGATGATGCCAAAGTTCAAGAGGAAGAGTAAGAATATAAGAAAATTTGAGCAGTAACATCAAAACCCTTATCCACGCTGCTCGATGCAGCGGACAGGGCGCCGCTTTCTGTCCTCTGCGACGGCTAGAGCAAAAAGATTTGAATTGGAAGCAATACTGTTTTATTGCGTGGGCATGATATTGTCAGGTGAGCCAGGCCTAAACAATAGAACGATTTGTGTTCTCAACCAAAGCCTTTAGTTCGAAAACCTGGCTGCAAGGCAGAGGAGTTTTGGTCCTGGACTACAGAGAGCCGGTTTTATGCAGCAAAGAGCCCCTCACTCCAACCTCTAAGCTGGAGCGTCAAGAGACGGCATTTGTCAAGCTTCGAAGGTAAAAAAATACCATCACAGAGTGGATGGCTAAGACACGCAAACCATTGCACCGCGTTAAGTCCAGTCAATACTTGACCTGTTTCTGACAGCAAACCAGCTACTGTCTTCCTTTTTAATTTTAAGTGCAGCTTCTTTCAATCGGTAGATACAACGGGTCATGTAGGTACGTCAATTTTCACTTGCGCATCTCGGGTTAAATAAGGTTGTGTAAGGTGACTGTATAATGAATCAAATCGTCCTGCTATTTAAACAAGGCAAATGAACAAAAATGACACAATACCTTCGGGTTATTCGCTAAGTAACTGTCGACAGCTTCACTGTATATCTTGTCATACAATTTTCATTTAGGTTATTTTGATACCCCAATTGTTGGTGTATACTGTGATAATCAAGAAAACGCGCATCTTCACTTAAGTATGCTGCAAAAGCCGTTACTAAGAGCTTCTCTTCAGAATGTGGACTGCACTTACCGTTGATCGACGAAATGGTTTGATTAGAGGTAGACCCGTGTATGTGATGAACATTAGGAAATTAAATCCGGACGCAGTACAATGGCAAAGCAAACGTAATCCCACCATCTAAACACAAAACACATGCTAACTGAATTTCTGTCAATCAATAACGTACGCAAATCCAGATTTTGATTTCACAGACAAGAATCCCTCTGATGTATGCATGCTTCTTCTTTCTACACGCTTATCTACTTGGTGATAATGATAGTTGTGAAATATTCGTGGTTACCATTGTTTTGTGCTGCGACTACTTTACGTTTTCAGTCAATTACTCAAATTGAAATCGTAAGTTTCTCATAGCATTCTGTAAAAGTCTTCATATTTATCTGAACATACCATATTCCATTCTGCCTAGTGGATTGTTTTGTACCAGATTCCTTGATCACCAACGCACTTTAATATGTTTTTTCTTGAAAACTGTACTTAGGTATTTTCTTACAGTTCCGGTGGGTTTTATGATAAAATTAAATGACTAGTTAACTTGAACAAAATTCTGTGCCTTTCTCTACAAGAAAACCTGCTGCATTTAACTTAATCTACATGGAAGTTGGCGTCAATATCATTGTTGGAAGACCATATTGATTCATAATATAGTTCTGTTATAACTCCTAAATAAAAGGAAAATATTTACATAAATTTCTGCATTTAGAAACGATTTATGTTAAACCATTAATCTACCGTCTTTAGATTAACATTTCTGTTGGCATCTGCCAATTTAACTGGAACCAGTAAAACAAAGCTGATAAAATATTTTAATATTGAAGTAAGAAAACGGGTCCGTTTAATTATACTTTGGAAGCGAATTAGTCAGAAGTAACTAATAAGTGACAATATAGTTGTTATTGTTTTAATTGTTGCCATTCAAAAATTTTTGGAGATGAAACAATCATATGCTTATTGTCGTGTCTTTTATTTCAAGTAATGCAGATATCGATATCTTTCGGTATTCTTGGGCACAAAATACGTATGCTAATGAGCCAAATATTTGCTGAGTTTTGCTACATACTCGGATTATTCCCTTTGTTCAGATCATATTGCCAGGCTACGCACATATTTTTCAAATGTTTTGTATTACAAAACTTTACTAAGTCACGTTATGCAGTAAGTAACCAGTCGGTAATTCAGGGCAACATGCTTAGTGCTCGCACATTGAAGCAAGTGTTTGGCACTAAAACAATATAATCATGCTTAATTACTACCACAATTATATCATCAACGAACAAGATACTGTAACTATTAGGGAAGGAAAATTCCTATACAGCCAAGTTTTATTGCACAATAATTTGACTCTGTAAACAGACTAGGAATGATTTAATAGCTCCTAATATATGCAATTGTCCGCAACGCATAACAGCACCCCCCCAAGACCATCAGCGGAATACACTGTGCACCCTCATGTTTATCACAAATAAAGCTTGGATGTTTCTAGTTGCACCAAGTGAGTCGATTGAAAATATGCAAACCAAACGCTTTTATCACGTTGGCTTGTTTAATTGCAAATTTTGTGGACGAAGGCAGTCCAGGACTGATCATGTCCCGCTTAAGTGGGCTGAAAGGTGTGAAGATCCGCGTTCGTCCAGACCTGGACCCAGTAGACAGGGAGCGGCTCAACTCTGCCATCATTGAGCTGAAATGACGCACTGGTGAGGGGGAAACAAATTTTCGTATCGTAAATTTTCGGGTGATTTCCAAAAATCTTCCAATCACGATAAACTGGCTACTCACACTTCATGCACGCCCGGCAGCTCCTGCTGCGGCCTGCGAGAAGCCTTCACAAACGTTCGCAGTGTTATGAATAAGCGCGACGAGCTTTGTTGTTTCGCGACTGAGCGGCTAGACGTAGTGGAACTCGCAGAAACTTGGCTGCGTGCCGAGTTATACACACAAGAACTTGAACTCAACGGTTACTGGTGCTTCCGATGCGATAGACTAAAGAATGCCCACGGTTGTCTCTTACTTTACATCTGGTCTTCCATGAGTGGGAGACTTGTAAGCAACTTCAAAAGTGACGATGGTTTGTGTGAGCTACTGTGGTGCTCCATCCGCCTCAGGCGCGGTGAACGGCTTGTGGGCGCAGTTTAACGCAGCCCCCTGAGTCGTTATTTTGATTGGCTGCCTCACCTTCGAACTCACATGAGTCGTCCACACTTTCTACTTATGGGCGATTTTAACTGTCCTCTAATACGATGGCCTGATGTGCATTTGATGCCTGAACATAGTGAGGTTAAAGCAAAATTCGTGGATTTGGTACTTGAACTGGTGCATCGCAACACATATACCAGCCAACGCGCATAACAAGTTGTTCAACCCCGTCCTGTTTCGACCTGATGTTAACGAGCTACGAACAACGAGTGCGTGACGTTAGGATCCTGGAGCCCCTGGCTACGAGCGACCATTCAGTGCTTATGGCTGATACGGAATTATCTTTGCCGCATTCACGTCCTCTGGAACCAGCTCCCACCTAATGGAAAATGCACTTCCATGGTCTAGCTCGAGCTGCGAACCAACTGGATTGGTCTCTGTCACATGCTGCATCTGTGGAAGATTGTTGGATAATTAGAAGAACGAGATTGACATCATTGTGTCCCCAAATTGTGTCATTGAAATGTCAGAAGGTTGGACCGATTAAGCCTCATTCATTTGACAAGGATTATGGAAATCTGGCTTGCAGGCGGCGCAGACTGTGGAACAGATTCCTGCTCTCTGGCTCTACCAAGGATTACGAAGATTATAAATGTTAGCGGAACCCCGGCAATAGTGCAAAAAAGAATGAGCGCCGAAATTTCGAAGAGCAGCTCGCATTAGCCGCAACGACCGCCACAAAGAGAATCTTTGCATACGTGAAGCGACGTCTGAAGCCTGCAGGTGATGTGCCAGTGCTGGATGGCCCGGATTGACAGGTGCTAACCTCCAACATTGAGCTTGCGTCCGCGCTGACGGCGCACTTTGCTTCTGTATTTGCGAATTACCAGGTGTCTGTTCCGAGTTCGACATGTACCGCTTTTACCGAACTCGATAGTCTGCATTGCGGCTTTGAAGAGGTAGGTCAACTGCTCGCCAACCTTGACGGCACCAAACCTGCCGGACCTGGTGGACTTCACCCACTGGTTCTCAAGTCACTTTCTACTATCCTCTGTCCTGTCGTGACTGATATTTTCAACAGGTCGCTGTCCGAAGGCTCGTTGCCGGTTAGCTGGAAATGTTCAATTGTAAAGCCTATTCCGAAAGCCGGCCACCCTAGTTAATTAGACAACTACAGACCAATTTGTCTGACACTTATTTTGGCAAATATTACTGAGATAATCGTGGAGAAGAGATTGATGCAATTACTACAGTCAAACTAGGTCCTGCCGCCCGCACAGCACGGTTTTATGCAAGGTCGCTGATGCATTACGAACCAGTTTGTGACGAGGCATGAGTGGTTGAAGGCAATAAGCAAGGGGAACTCCGTCATTGTGATATTCAACGATTTCAGTAAGGCATTCGGCAAGGTCAGCCATGAGGTTCTCCTTTACAAACTCAGAATGTGTGGTGTCGGTGGCTCACTGCACCGGTGGATCTGCGACTTCCTTGTTGGATGAAAGTGGAGGGTACAGGTCAGGGACAATCTAACTGACTGGTATTCCTCTACAATTGGCAAGCCTCAAGGCACTGTGCTGGGGCCCGCTCTGTTCCTGATCCACATCAACGATCTACCTCAGCTTCTCCGGTCGCCGTGTGCCTTGTTTGCGAAACACATGATGATTTTGAGAGAAACTGACGCTCCCGAAAACTGTGGCCTATTTCAGCAAGACCTCCACAGCCTATCCACATGGCCTGCAGCCGTCCATCTACCGGTCAACCCAGCCAAGTATTTATTTATTAGCCTGAGGAAGAGTGCTGACGGACGAACCTTCACCCTTGACGGCCAACCGCTATATCCCATACCCTCCGTGAAGGACCTAGATGTACTCTAAGCTACGATTTGAATTTCGTGGACAACACGAATAAGCTATATCGTAACGGACTGCGTATGCTTTGGGCGCTCAAACGTAGCTTCTGCACATGGTCTGAAGAGTTTGGCACTAGCCTCTTCTCTTCCATCATTAGACCAATGCTAGAGTACAGTTAACCCGCCTACTTTCCGATTACCCGAGGCGAGGCACAACAGATCGAGAGGATCCAGCACGTTTCTATCAGGCTCATCCCGAGTTTACGTGGCTTGGGGTATAAAGACCGTTGCGAGAAAATAGGATTCTACACCTTGTCCTAGCGTCGGATGCGATTCGACCTCATTATGACCTACCGTATTGTGTATCTCGGTGACTTCCCAACTCTAAGGCCAATGCTGCACTTGCTAGGGCCATGCAGCACACCTGGACACAGCTACAAACTTCTTGTGCCGGATTTGAAACGTGTTCCTCACCCACTGTGCTTCGAACGGAGATTGGTAAAAATTTGGAACAGTTTACCTGAATATGTGATTGAGGCAACATCTGTGCAGCAGTTCAAAACGTTGTTATATTATATTTTACCACTATTCGGTTCAGAGAACCAATACACACTTAAGATGACATATGACATTTGTGAGTCTTGCAATATCATGTGTCAGATATTTTAAATGTTACGTGAGAACGAAAACGATATTCACGGTTGACAACTTTTACAACCTTGTTCACCATATTTCGAAAGATTTATACATAATTTATCTCTACTTGGTCTATACTACAGTATTCAGTGTTCAGTTCATTTCAGCTAAGCAGTGCGTCCCATGCATGGAGTGCTCGCCTGTGATTAGTCCAGTGGCTCCAATTAATCGTGCACCAATGGCTTATTTTGTCCATGGGATCCACCTGATACTGAAAGTCGATGGAGAGCTGTCCTTTTATAATGGATATCTTGATCATCAATGAATAACGCGGCTGTGTCAGAGGCCGATATCCCTTTATTTCGTCGGTTCACAGTTTACTACACATCGCAGTGCAGACCCATTTCTTCCTTCTTGAAGTATGCCTACCACGCATGCTTCGGGATGAACTTGGGAGCTCGGGCTAAGAATTGGAAGCTGCATATTTTTTAGGTGTCGATCAACCTTCATCTGATTCAATGGTCAAGGGTAAAGGAAGATGCCCTTTGAAATACCATGGTGTGGAGGGAGCCGAGGGATTTCACGACAGACTGCTACTTTTATCTAACATCTGTCATTTGAAACTCTAACCGAAGAAAGTACAAAATTAATTACCTCGATCTTCCGTCAGTTATTCGACATTTTCCTCATAAGTGCACCTTAACCATCCCAGTGCCACCAGTGAACATGTCACAGATGCTGAGTAGTGATCCCGCATTGTCAACCTCCGCTGATTCTGACACATGTACAAAAATTGAAGCTGATATTGTCAAACAATATATTATTAAACATTTAGTGCTAAATGACTTGATATGTGAGTTGGTTTTGCCTAAAGATAAGGCATTGTTGGTATCTCGGTCCTAGCAGGGGCACTTGTTGTTACAATTAAGTTTACTGTTTACAGAAAGGGAAGTGTTACGTTGTTCGGTTTCTGTGACACGGCAGAAATCTCTTGTTACCCTTCCGATGTGGAAGGACTGATGAATGAGCTGGGTGTGCGGGATATAATTGATGAATGTCGTTTGTTCATTGACTCCTCCAAGAGTAGGATAAGGCCATACATATTCACAATAGAAAAGTGTAACCAACTATGCCTCACTTACATACAACCAATAATAAGCAGACTTATGAAATTATGCAACAGATACTGCCCGCACTGAAATACGAAGAGAACTGTGCGATATTTAAGTTATTGAACTGCTGATATATATGCAGACAGATTCTACATATGGTTGCCAATTCTTGTGCTTATTGGAGAATGGAGCAACTTAACAGCATAGCAGAACCGAAAACTAAACAGGGAGGACAAAGTATACAGCGCACAAAGCAGAAGTCATGTGTTAAAATATGCGCACCTAATCGTCAGCCCTCGGTAGCTCAGATGGTAGAGCAGCGGACCGGAAATGCGTGGACCGGGGTTCGACTCCCCGTCGAGGCATATTATTGTGCGTGAATTTTAATCGTGACTTCTACTTTCTACAAACTTTACCCTACTCACAAACTTCCAACATTAAATAGATATATGGCAGTGGATATCATGGGTTCACTTGATTGCAAATGAGTGCATATACACACCCGTATATGTCAGGTTAAACATTACCGTCACCTAATTTTGGAAGTAAATGAAGATCCTGCACTAATTATACAGTTGCACTTACTTGCTTCCTAAGCGTGGTGTTGGAACAATGCGGCTATTCTCCTACAACTGTAGTGTTGATACAAAACAACAAGCAGTTACAAGGAAATGAGGTCTCGGTATGCAGACACCATCCAATGAAACTGTCAGTGGCACCCTAGAGATTATATGGATGGAAACTAAAACCAGTGTGTCTTGGCTAGCAGCGTATTAACTTTCGAGACGCTCTTAACAATGGTTTGGTTTTTCTATTTGCCGTTGCTGAAAAGACTTACTTACATGTCTGTATCAATGTTTCCGAACCTGCAAGCTCGTTCGCCTAATTGATAGTCGTGCAAACTTAATCAATGATTACTACATTACTTTAAGTATTTGAAATCTTGTTTTATACAAGTAGCACTGCTGTTAAGTTGCCAAAAGTTAGCTTGCTGCTAAGTTGCATCAGTGCTGTCGCTTCTAGGAATTTCATATTAACAACGATATCTGTGTCCTACAGGAAACATTTCTTTAAGGTAGTTGTACTTTTATTAAATTGTATGCTTGTTTTTCAAGCAAAATCTAGAATCATAATTGGCAAATATGCTGTAAAGCACCCATCCAACGTCGATTATGAGCCTTGCAGCATTCCAAAAAATGGCTTCTAAAGCGCTGTTTCTTTGGAATTACTGCAGCGCAACTATTTCAGTTTAACTAGAAATATGCTAGAATTTATGGAAAGCCCATGATCTGTACTGCAACATAAGTTAAAACTTAGTTGTATTAAATTTGAATCTTGCATCCCGCTGGTGGGTTAAGCAATACTTTCATTGGTTGCAAAG